>JABFFF010000187.1:0-119025 GCA_013623665.1 Fusarium sublunatum
GCCCTCGACGACCCAACACACGGAGCAATAAATCAACGCCCCGACGATCACACCACCGCAGCCGAACAAACACCCCACGCCGTGCCCGCCGCAGCTCCATTTCCGATGAAGACTCAGAGTCATTCTGGGACAACGACATCCCCCCAGGCCCAGGCTTTGTCTCCCTCGCCGACCTTGGCATCGATCTGCGCGAGCTGGGCTGGGATCAGTACGGCCTCACCGAGGAGGACGATGCAAAGGTGGACATGCAGACAGCCATCAAGCTCCGCAAAGCAATGAAGCGCAAAGAACGACGACGACGACAGCGGGAGGACGAAGAAGGATGTGCGGCTGACACGGAGGATTAATGAGACATGATTGGACAACGCGGAGTTTTTTAGGTTTGGGCACACGGACACACTCAGATATCCCGTCGGTATTTCCTTTGTATCTTGGTTTCACTTTCAGGCGTACGGGGATAAGCCATGGTAGATAGACTTTTGTATAGTAGCGATTGGTTTACGGGATGGAGACGTTTTGCACGGCCGATCATAGCATAATGTTGGATACCAATGCGCATCGTTTGCAATGTCACTGTTCATCTCGGCATCTGTTTATTGTCTCTTTTCAATGGCTCATCAGCCTCACTTTGTCTTTTTCCTCCCGCTATGAGGCGGAAAAAGCAAGTTGATGCAACCTATTTTTCTTATTCCCAGGGGATAGTTGCCCCTATGCCTTACCACGACTTCTCGCGGTTTTAACTGGTTACCCGAAGGGTAACTAGTTAAAACCAAAACCATGGATAGGCAAACCTGGTTAGGTAAACCTGGTTATTCATATTTTATTGGGAGTTATTGATCTCGTTCCCGGTTGGTATGTATTGACTGATATTGCTTTTGATTACCTACCTACCTTGTGAAGATGGAAAATACAGGTTATAGGTGACAGGACCCACATTTGACTGGTGTTGATGTGCTCTCTATTGTGGCAGGAAGGTACCCACCTAGGTAGCCATAGAAGCGTAGAACTCTGGCAGGAGAACCTTCTAAAATGGACCACCGATGATCGTGACAGTTTGTGATAGAGATATGTCTTGGCCGAGAGCGAATAGAAATGTGTGAGCCGTTGAAATTTGGAAAGAGAGGGTGGGTAAGTTAGCCTTAGATTTTAAACCTAACAGAGCTAGAGGATAATAAGTACGGCAGTAACATAAATCGGGGAGAGGAGGTAGACTATAGCTATAAATTGATAAGTAGTTAGCGCAGATGGGTAGCTGGTGTTAATATTAATATATATTAATAGGTGATAGTAATGGTAATAGTGATAGTAATGGTGATAGTAATGGTAATAGTAAGAGTAATAGATATAAACTAATTACTATAGTAATTATTTAATTATATTAGTTAAACTAGGCCTTAAGGAGTAATACCTACTTTAATAGTGGTATATTTAAGAGGGCTATATAGAGGCGGTAATTATTATAGTAATTACCTTATTAATTTGCCGGAGGAGGGTAGACTGAAGATTATAGATTAGATCTTAATTAAAGAGGAGGAAGGGACTATAGCTACTAGCTAAGAGACAATTAGGGATATATATTAAGGGCTAGTAAAATAGCTAAATCTTAGAGCTATAGGCGGCATGCTATAACTATAAAAGTTATAAATAGAGGGTAAAGTGAATAATAGAATAGATATATAAGTAGATTTTACCAAATGGTAGTAAATAAATATATTTAAATCACTTTTTAAGTTAATAATTATAAAGCAGCCGGATTGGCCAAGTGGTAAGGCGTCGCACTCGTAATGCGAAGACCGCAGGTTCGAGTCCTGCATTCGGCATTACAGACCCTCTGGTAAGGGATTGATATATCTTTTCGTTAAATTTAAAATTTCTTTTTCTCTTTTTTTATTTTCTTTTTTTACTTTCTTAATATATTTGATAATCTAATACTTAACATCAGATTAAATAGTGTTACTAACTAGAGGGCGCCGGAAGTTTATAAGTAAACGTGTTAAAATAATTCTAAAAGCAAATTGTGTGTCCCTGAAAACCTGGTAATGAAAGTTCACCTCTGCCCTAAAAAGCCAGTCTCACCCGCATGTTTATCTGTCAGCCCAGGTGATAGTTAATCCCATTGATCTCCCATAAAGCCCAAAAATAAATAAGTAGTCGCGCCATATTCCCGGGAGGTAAATGCCTCAGAAGTGCCAAGTATCCCAGGAGTAACTATCACCGTTGTCGAAAGCCCGTCCCACTGTGTCGCCATCGATTTATTTCACTGGTAATGGGCATCAGGTGAAATAGAAGTAAAACAAGAAAAAAAGAGGCGGGAGGGAGAAGAACCCAATGTTGACGTTGAAGGACGTCGAGTGACAGAAGCCCTTGCTGATTAGAATAGGTAAAAAGTGTACCACTTGCGCTTCTTTGACTGCTTGGACTTGGCAGCCTCGATGGCTGCGAAGCGTTCAGTGATGCCGTCGATAATCTGCTGGTTAATCCAGGGCTGCAGATCACGCTTCACCTGTTCGGTGACACTTTCGACGTCGCAGACACGCATCTGGTCACTCTTTTCAGAGTGACGGCCCTGGTATCCCTCGGAGTCGGTCACCTCCATCTGGTTGTCACCCGTAACCTCTTGCTTAATACCACCATTCCGGTGAGAGGCTCTCGAGTACCTCTTGTCGGCCTTGCTTCTACGAAAAGCCCGGGGCTGACGAGCATCACTCATGTAGCGTTGACGCTGGTGACGAGGCATAATAGGGTGGTCATCTTCGTCGTCTTCATCACCAACATGGTGAGGGTTAGATGCTGGAAGAGTTTGGCTCCAATCGATGGTTGCGCTTTCAACCTTGGCAGTGTTGCCCGCAGCTTGGGTGGTAGATTGTGCAGGGTGACGAGTTGAATGCTCTCGATGGTCAACAGACCCAGGGTTCACATTATACTGACCCTGGCCGAACAGTAGTACACCGTGGTGATCTTCTTCGGCATCAGGTGAAGGGAAATGCTGAGGGGTTGGATAGTCAGCCTCGGGGTTGTAGCTTAGACCAGGTTGATGAGGTTGAGTGTAGCCACCCTGGAGAGCATCTGTCTGAGTAGTCCGATGTCCACTTGGTGCTTCACTGCTTTTATGACCAGAGTCAGTTGGCGCAGGTGGAAGGGGGACGCGGTTTTTGGCCGGGATGTTGATGGCGGTGGACGGAAGTATGTGAGTAGGAAAACTACCGCCACCCACCGAGTCGAGAGAGCCCACTGCGTTGACAGCCTGAAGCGCAGTGGTAGGTTGAGACCCTTCAATCTGCTCCAAGCCAGAGTTGATTGACAGTTGGCTGCCCGGTAGCACCACGTTCGTGTTGGATCGGTTGGCGGAAGAAGCAACGCTGGAGCTTTGGTGCTGAAGCTTGAACCTTTTGCGGCGTTGAAAGGAAGGGCGGGCAGGGCTGTCGGCACCCACTGGAGACCAACTCTCAGGGCGTGGTGGGAACGACACAGGGACGTCTTGGTGAAAGATGTCGGTGCCCTTGTATCGATCACCAATCGACTTAGCTGCGAGGCCTTGCTCAAAGTTGAGCCTCTTCTGCTTCACCGCAGGATCGTCGTCACCTTCAACAACGTCCCAGTAGGTGACCCGTAGAACCAGCCACACCCCCCAGTCGAGGTCATCCTTGTTGGATGTCACCGCAGCCTTCCACAGTGCATGGTTGCTTGCGTTCTTTATGTTGCTGGCGGTGGCACCAACTTTCTTGGTGGCGTTGAGAAAGGATTGACGGATATCAACGGGGTATTTGCGCCAGTTGTTCTTCTAAATCAACTTCAGGCGGGTGACCACAGGTTCATCCTTTTCTTCTTTGGAGATATCGGAAAGACCTTCATCCCAGCGCTTAGCGGCTGCTGGGTGGTCATCGTCGAAGTCTTCGGCCGCCATGACTTGTTGAGCGGGTGAGGGTATGATAATTTAGGCAGAGGGTGATGGAAGTTTAAATGGGCAGTAAATGAGAGTGTTGTAGATGGGCAGTGAGGGTAGTTTAGGGGTTAGGGTGGTGTTCTCAGAGTGCACTCTTGGGACTGTCTTTGAAGTTTAAGTCAACCTCTGTTTTCTTCACAACCAGATAAAAAGGTGAAATGAATATTACCTCAAAAGAAGCAGCGCGATGTAAACTTAGCAATGCTTTTAAAGCCTTGAAAGGCGCGGGTGTTGTGTAGTGAAGCCGCCACTGTCTTTGAAGCTTTTTTAATGAGCTTTGGAGTTGTGGAGGTGCTTGAAGGAGGAGGATTGAGGAAGTAGAAAATTTTTCGAGAAGGTGCCTGGCTAGCGCGGTGTTTGCATTTCAAATAATTCGCAGACATTCTGGTAAACGTCTGTATCAAACAATACATCTAATGCAGTACCATCACCTATTGTTCACCGTCTGTCGTTTCAACTCAACCATACAACCATTCACCTCACCACATACCGACATCCAGAGGCAGTGGGAGCACTAAATAGTATAAAATGAACGCATATTTTTAAAGTCTCATAGTAGCTTCGACTTTGAAGTCTCTGTAAGTTGAATTCGGCATGTTTAACTAATACCCAGTTCAAGTAAAAGATTTGCTACAGGACCTTACTCTGTTATTATTAATTCCGGGGCTTCTTTTATATGCGCTAAAACTCAAAGTTATCAGCGTAATTACTAAGTATATAGAGAAATTGATCCTAAAGACTATGTTAGGACCGAGGCTTCTTGAGGCTGTTGAGGAGGCATGATAGGTAGGTGTCAGCGAGTGCTTGCGGATCCCTAGGAGGCTTACATAGCGGATTGATGAAACAAAGCGAATTATAATGTTCTCAAAGCTGATGATGGTGATATTTTGGGGCTGATATCTTGCTGGGACAGTAGAGCAAAAAGCAGTTGATGTTTAAATATAGACCAAGCATCTACGCATCACGTTCATCAAAGAAACTAGCCCTCTTGGCCAAGTGGTAAGGCGTCGCACTCGTATTACCGACCTACCGCACCTCAACAGGCTGAAGCTTGCTTGGGTGGCGGAGGAGGCATTGGGGATTTGAAGTTGAGAGACGACACACATCGATTTTGAACTCAATACAGTAACACTTCTTATACACATTAATTCTTCTTCGCCGCTCAACCTTTCGTTGATGCAGTTCTTCACCGTTCACCACCATTTGCCTCATATTAAAAAACCAATCAGCCCTTTCCACCTTCACCATCGCTCACCGAAAAAGCTATAAGCGCTCACTCCTCATCAATTTCACCCTCGTTGAACCGGAAGTGCTGTCGAGATCGACGAACCTCAACCGAGGTCACCGAATTCTGGGAGTTCTCTTGGCTAGTGAGACTTGTCTGTCGTGAAGGTCCAGCGGAGGCTCCACCGCGTGGAGGTCTGTTGACCTTAGGAGGCTTTGGAAACTTGAGTGGCTTAGGAGTGACGTTTCCGTCATCCTCAACGTCATCTTCGCTATCAACCACCAAGCGTCGCTTCTGGCGAAGCGATCTCTGCTGTCGGATAGATACCTCGGCTCTTTCGCCCTCACCAGGAGGGGAAGACATCACCAAATCTGGGATATCGAGGGCGTTGGTTTCTTCAATGGCCGCCTTCCCTTTCCATTTCCCTTTACTCTTCTTGAACCGTTTGTTCAGCTCGATATAGATGTTGGTGATGAGGTCGGGGTTGAGGTGAGCGAGATGGTCGAGGATGGACTGGTGAGCTCCATCTTCTCGCTCCTCAGCCGCAGCCAGGGTGTTCTTGACGTGGTCAATGAATTCGAGGGCTGCCTTTGTTGCTTGGATAGTACGCTTAACGTATCGTTTCTTGTTGAGGGTCTCCATATACGGGTGATGGAGGTCAACGAGCACTTGGTGTTGTGTACTTTCGATGTTGCTGAGCTCTTCGTATGATCGGGTGATCACTGGGTCGTTGATGTCGACTTGCAAAGTTTCGTCACCCTCAGTACCGGTGCTTCCACCGGTACCGGTGGACGAGACACTGCTTCGTCGACTACGGTTCATTCTTTGCAAGAGTGGTCAGCATAAATGAGTCCATCGTGCTTATATATGTACTCACTTGGTGAGGGTATTCACTATAATTTCGTTGCTTTGCATTACCGATCGTAACTGGGTTGCAAGAAATTCCGTCCGTGAGAGGAGGACACGCTCAGCGGGTGAGCAAAGGCGCTCATCGGTCAACGAGAGCCACTGGTTTACCGCAGTCGGATCTGTAGCACTATTTATCTCTTTAGTTAAGCCTGCTATTCAACACTACAGGTGACATAAACAGGGCGTTGATTAACCCCATGTTTGATCACCCTCCAGCGATAGCGGTTCAGTTTGAGAAGTTACTTACGGTGCAGGAGCCTGGTCCGTTTCTTCAATGTAGTCTTCGTCTGCCATCTTCACTGCACAGAGATGGTAGAATGGCGATGTTAGGGAGGCTTTCTCGAAAATAATGCGTTGATGCTGTGGTTGAGAAGGGGGAAGGGGGCATGTGTGTTAAGAAAGAATGGTGATCACCTCTAACCCTCGGTTGAAAATATCATAACATAGTTATGTGTAAGAAAATTGTTTATACTAGGGCAGTAAACGCTTTAAAAATATCACTGTTCTGCCACTTGCGCTGTCACTTACTATCACTGCTTTGCCACTTAATATCACTGCTTTACCACCCTATTACTTCTTTTATTGAATAATAGAGTTATACTTAATAGGTTCTCCTTTAATAGCATAACTGCGTTTCTAGGTAGTTAATTTCCTTTAGGTTGCATCTCTCTACTTCTTTTTAACATCACCACACCACAACAAGTACCCTTACCTTCTCAATCAGCATCACCACCTCTCACCCCCTCTAGCGGCTTACCTCGATGGCTTCAACGTCTATGGGTAATGCTCCCAAAGGGGCTATCGCCCCAGAGCCCTATAGTCTTTTCGACCGTATTAATCACTTGGGTGGCGCAAGTGACGACGAGCTCTTTGGGCTACTTGAAGAACTAGAGGAGCACGTTGATGCATCTTTTGCTTTTCGGTGGCACTCAGATGAGACTCAAAAATATCAAAACCGGGTTTATAAAACCTATGAAAAGTTCCTCACCAGCCTACGCATTATCAACCAAGACATGGATCCGAAGACAAAGGAGCTCGAGATGTTCCCTCCTGATCGTGAGAAATGCTTCAAGCGTTTTAAACTGTAAGTATTAGCATTATGCGGTGAGAAGCTTCATCCGCTAACTTCTATATCTTAGTTATATTATATTTATTGCGAAGTTTGGTCAAGGGCGCCGCCGAGGCTCTAAAATTTCCTATCGTGGCCTTGTTCCTCACCGCATCGGTTTGATTTTCTGGTACAAGAGAACTCACACTCAGTATAACGTGTCTAACACTCTCAACCACCTTCAACTCTTCAACGCCATCACCGAGTCCATGAGATACAGCGCTAAAACCTTTAACTTAACCAACCACGCAAACATGCCCTTCACCAAAGTCGGTCTCGCTGAGTTACGCCAGCTTATTGACTTCGACACTATTAACACACCATCCATCGAGGTTGCAGAAGGTCATCACCTGGCTTGGTGTATCGCCCGTGTTTGTGCTGTCCGTCCTGGCTCAATCGGCATCACCGGTCAACGAAGTGTCAATAAGAGAGAGCTCCCCTTTCTCACCTGGGGTGATGTCCAGATCACCCGAGGCCAAGATCCCGGCAAATTTCAAGTTCAGATCACGTTCAGGAACTTAAAGACCAACTACCAAGATCACGAGCGCGCAAGACTCAAAGAGGGTGATAAGTCAACACTTACCTGCGTGGTAACGTCACCCAAGCAGGTTGACAACCTCATCTTTTCGATCCCTCATCGCCTTTTAACTATTGCACTTCGCCGAGGTTTCCTTGATGGTGTTAATACACTTGACGGCCTCTTCAGCGGTGACAACTATAGCATTCCGGTGAGTCACCTCAGTTTATAATAAGCTATATAATTAAACAAAGGCTAACTATATTCCCTAATAGATCAAAGAGGAGCATCTCAATAAGCCTATTATCCTGGCAAGTAAGCCACGAGGACTCGGGTTAAGTGACAAGGCGATCACCGCCGGGAACATGAGCGAGTATCTTAAACTCCGAGGTGAGAAGGTCGGTTACCCAGAGGCATTAAGCTTCTATTCTATCCGTCGACGCGCAGCAACCGACATCACCCGCCAAATCGGCCGCGAAGCTGCTCGGGCTATTATGACCCACGATGCTGAGTCTCGAACATTGGAGAAATACTATCTCGCGTTGGAAGACACCACCGATGTTTCTGGTGTATCACTAGGGGAAACTGATGACCTCGACGGTGAAGGCCAGTCTCGACAGTTGATAGCCGAGTCAAGCACTCTGGCTGTCAACGTTCTTACAGACCAGAAGGCACGCGAGGTTCATGGCCCAGCTGTCAACGCATTGATGGTGAAGTTGATGGCTTCTGACCCCGGTTATCCGTACAATGTAACGACTGCGCAGTTGAACAACTACAAACGCCGTATCCGCCGGGTGGCACTTCGCACCATCCTAAGCACTGAGGTTCAACAACAACGTCGCCAGATGAACCAGATTGACATCAACGACCGGATGAAGCATCTCACCGACTCTAAAATTATGGAGATGGTTCTAGACAAGGCCCGGAACCGGTTGGCAATTATGCCCAATGAAGATGGATCCGGTGAGGAAGATAGCTTGTTCGTCGATGAAGACACTCAGCAAATTATTCATAATCTTGAAGAACTTCCCGAGGAAGACTTAGAGATGCAGCCTGTTGTCAATGAGGATGATCTCAACGCAATTCCCCGCGAGCTTGATGAGAATGAGGCTGAAGCTATCAATACCACAGACCCTGAAGTCAGCTACGAAGTCGCCGCCCGAACGTTTATGCAGGTGGTGCTCGACAACGCGTTGAGCGAACGAAAGGACTTCAAGGATAACCCCATGCCCTGCCCCCTCTGCCAAAATGACGACACTATCACCGATGAAGTCTTGAAGGTAAGCCAGTTTTTAAGCCTAATAGCCTTATAGCCTATACTAATATTATATAGAATAAGCTATATACAGCCCAGATCAAGCTTAATGATCATATGAAGTCAAACCTTCATGTTCCACGATCGAAGTGGATCCGCCAGGCCGAGATAGACTTCAAAGCAAGTGGTGATAACGAAGTTGAATGCCCTTATTGTCGACGAGAGGGTAAAAGAAGAATGTTCACGACCGTTAAGTCTATGGTAAGGCACATTGAGAGAGCTACAGACGAAGAACACGAGCAGTACAAACGAGAGGATGGGTGGTTGAGCCCCGGCTGGGATCGTCACCCGGACTTGAAGTCTAAGCCTTATCGTCAGGCTGATGAGACAAAGGTGAAAAACAATATTGCGTTGATGGGGCTCACCTACGGGGACCAGGAAGAACTCCTGGAGGCCGTACCACATGAGACTATTCCAGGTGTTGTCCGTGGACCACACAAGTCCAACTCAATTGGATCTGGTGTCAAGGCTGTTCGTGGTGATGACATCTATAAACCGACTTCAATCCCCGACTACCATAGGCCTTTTATCACCAGTGGGAGTTTACCAGAGACTTATAGGCCTAAGGTCCCTGAAGGAATGGAAGGCCTGATCGAAGTGACACCTGTTTATAAGAAACGTCGACAAAAGGATGCTTAGACTTGGTGATGGTGAAGGGTTGGTGATGGTGAAAGGACAACAATGGTGAAGGTACGAAGGACGTTTAGGAGGCATGAACGAATGTGTTAATCGGTAACACCTAAGTAGCTTTTTGGTATGTACTATTTGTAATTAAATACTAAGATATTTTACGCCGAGATATGCGCATCTAAACGGCCGTTCCATGTTCTTCTTTCTCATCTGCCCAAACTTTACAGTCGCATCCAAAAGCCCTTTTTGCTGCTGCAAAGTCATCGCCGTATGCCTTGATCATCTCGAGCGCCCGCTTTGCCACACCGATCTTAGCGTACCGTCCGCTCTTGGATGTACTGCTAGCAATGACCTTGTGGTGCACCATAAAGACAGCCACTACATCACTCTCCTTCAAAGCGGCGATGCCTTCTTCTGCTCCGCAAGGCACGGCCTCTGCGCTGATGCGCCAGTTTCCACAGCCAAGTTCCTGCTGCATCTTCTTGGAGAGGAACGAAACGGGATGCTTGTTCGCAAAGGCGTCATAGAGAGTCATGTCCTCAAAGTACGGCTCGATAAACTTGGTAAAGAAATTCTCGACTACCGAATAGTTGTACTTGGAGTCCACAAACATGGCTCCAATAAGAGCCTCGATCAAATCTGCATAGGCCTTGGGTGCGTCGGTTGCCTTGAGCCAAAAGCTTTTGCGCATAGGGATCCCTTCTGCCTCGGCTTCTTTACGAGCTTCCTCTTCGGCCATCTCAAGTTCGGTGGCATAGGCGCGAATCTGTCCAATGAGTGCTGCGGTGGTGAAGGAAAGATGCTTGTGCAGGTCGAGTTTGACGGAGAGACAACCCAGAAATTGGTTAGAAACCATGGCCATCTTGTGCTCTGTTAACCACTGAGGGTCAGCATTTGGGAATCGTCGATATAGATAATCGACGACGGCCATGTCCAGCAGGGCATCACCTAGAAATTCAAGGCGTTGATAGTTCGGTACAGCCTCGTAGGGCCAAGATGGGTGCTTGAAAGCACTTTGGACGAGCGGAGGATAATTGAATAGATACCCCGTAGCTTCTGCTATCCTCTGTACGAGGTTGCGTTGACTGGCATTGCCCTTGGCCTTCTGCCACGCAGGAACTTTGTACGAGGCGTAATAATCATCAAATACCTCCATCTTGTGATTCTTGCCCTTGACCAATTGTGTCACAGCTCTGACAGCCATGTTCATGTTGTCGTCCTTACTTGAGAGATATGCAGCCCCAATGAGGGCTTCACACACATCAGCGATGGTCTTGTCGCCTAGATTGTGACGCATGGTGCTCTTGGGAGCTTTTCCCTTTCTGAGTGGAAGATCGGGATACCAAGTTCGTCTGTCAAAAGCCTTGGATCGTATGTACGCTTGGAGTTCGCGGTCGACGGCATGATTGAAGAGGTTCTGGTTGCAGATGAGCAACATGCGTTCGACATGACATCTGCACTCATCGCTGTCAGGGATAAGTGTGAAGATTGATATAGTCGTAGCCATTTTTAGGAATGAGTCGCCCAAAAACTCGAGTCGCTCATAGTTGTCACCCATGCCAGGTTGAAAATTGATTTGATTTTCACCATGGTCTCCAGAGTTGTCGCTATCCTTGGTCATGGCTTCGAGCGCCATGGTCGGCGGAATCGAGAGGCCTAGTAGGTCACAAGCGTCCAGAGCAATCAAGGCGGAATCGATTCGATGAATGATTGCCGGAAAGGCCATGGCAATGAATACCACATTGATCGGTAGCTGAGTCGGTTAGCAGGACCCTCGACGTTGGATTACAACTTACTGGTGACACATTGAGAGGCTCCAGAATTACAAAGCAGTCTTTGTTGACCTCTTCGTCGACCTGAAACTCATCCAGTAAATTTCGTCTCAGCGAAAGAAGCTCTGCCTTGACCACAGGTTGATCATCACGCCATTGGACTTTCTGGCGGGACTTATGATACAGACTGTTGCTGTACTCCTTGATAGTCTGCTCCACAAATCTGTAAGCTCGGCTTCTTGACTCAGGGACACCTTCAGGTGTAGGATCAGAAGGCTTCTTCAACGTATCGATTCCTTTGATGATAAGCTTTCGTCCTCCATCATATGGATCAGTGACAAGCTTGTTCATAAAGAACTCCTCTGGCGCATTCTCCCAATTAAGAGTGTCGTTACTCTTAACAAGATTGACGGTATCCCAATCGATACATGGTCGAGTTTCGCCTAGGCCGAGGCCGTCAGTATGTGGAGCAAGATAATATGGGAGTTGGTCAGAAGTGGCATCGTATTCTTTGCTGAACACGTCGGCAAAAACTCTGAGTGTGAATTTGGTCAATCCATCGATTTCCTCAGTATTTAGCTTGAGAGGTTCTTGAGTGGAAGTCAGTTGAGCGATAGAAGATTGTCCGTTGCCAAAGAACAAGGGGATTCCAGGTAGTTTCGGGAGAGGCTTTCGTGAAAGAAGAACCAGCGGTTTGCCGTATCGGTCTTCGCCAAGTGTAGTCGTATTGTCGAGAGTAATGATCGTGATAAAAAGCTCACTGCAGTCTCCTCGTAAAGCCCAAATGTTAGGTCGCAACTGCATGTCGTAGTCGGCCTTTTTGTTGGAGCTGACAGCCAGACGAGCATTTCGCATAGCGTGAACCTTTTGCCGAAAAACAGGCTGAAGGTGTTCGTCGACATGCTTGTCCTTGATCAACTTCTTACAAGCTTCAAAAGCTGCAGAGCATTTGGCCAGCAACCTGCTACGCTGTGGAAACCCTGACATAAAATTGACAGGGGAAGAGAATGGCAGAATAGCGTCAGCAATGAATCTTGAAGAATCGAGCTTATATACTTGATAATCAAGCTTGCTGCAGTCGTCGGACGACAGAGAACTACTGAACCTGGCCAGAAGTTCTAGGCTAGACGGAAAGGTGAGGCGTGCCCCGGTTGAAGGTACCTCATATACTTTTTCACGTATCAGCTCATTCTGGATCTCAATCGCATCCATCGATTCATCTTGTAGTTTTCTGTCGGCTGGAAGGGAGATGCAGAACTTTTGTAGCGCCGTTGCATCTCTCTCTGCTTGCATCAAATTTCGGAGCTGTCTGTTGTTGCCCTCTTCTAGCATGGTGATATATCTCGAGTAAGCCTGCCTTGCGCGTCCTTTGGATTGCAAGTACTGAATGACAGAGTTGTAGAGATCAAAACGGATGACAAGGTCGCAATCTGGGACATCGATGCCCTCTTCAGCGACTGGTGTCGCGAAGAGGCAGTTTATCTCGCCTCGCTTGAACTTTTGAAGTGTCACAACCTGGTCCCGGAAGGACATGTTACCAAGGTTCGAAGTGGTTGATTGACACCCAACCTGTAACTATTAGCTTTTGTGACAATTTAGAGGCTGTGGATTACCATGTATGAAGCAGACATGCCCCGAATCCTCATGGCTTCTTGATTATACAGATCAGAAAGCAGGCAAGCTGTGTATCTCTTCTCAACGAATACGATGCAACGTTTCGTGCCATCAACTGTGAAAGCATGAAGCAAGATTTCATGGAGTTTCTTCACCTTGTAGGACAGTTCCTGAGACGAAGGCTCAATCGTATCGAATAGATGAGCCTTGACTATCTGCCGCACTCGTCGGACGGCGTCTGTTGCTTGATCTGACCTGCTGGCTGAGAAATCCCCGGCAAACTCGCAACCAGTTCTGGCTGCAAGCCGTGCGATTTCATTGTCAGTAATCAGGAGCTGCCAATATCGATCTGCACACCAAGGACCGAGAGAGGACGAAGCTTCCTTTGTGAACTCAAGGGAAGCCTTGAACTGTTCGTTTCTGGAAACTTGTTCCAGTATTGAGGTCCACAGCTGTGTCTTGGTATCCTCTGGATACTCTAGTGTACTATATCTGACTCTCTCTTCGACCTGCTTTTGACGAGCCATGGATTCCATCAACACCTCTTCAGAGATCGTCGCAATCTCACTGTCCAGTGCCCGTTCAAGGTCTAGCGCTGTGGCCTTTACGTCCCTCGTCTGAGAATCTACAGGCGAAGCGGTCATGCCTAGAATCCGTGGGCGGTCACCTTGGTGGGTAAAGTAGTGATGCTTCATGATGCGCGCGTATGGATGTTCCTTTTTGGCATGATGTGCCTCGTCGAAGATGAGCAGGTTGATCTGGGACATTCGGATGAATCCATTATTGAGGCAGTCGAGTAGAATCTGTGCAGTGCAAACCACGACCATGTTCTCGTTGAATTGCGCATCCCAGTATGCCTTGTTCTTGACCAAACCGGTCGTGTTGCCGGTGAACTTTGTGACGGGGTGCTGCGCAAGGTTGCAGTCGAGGACAGCATGTTGCTGAACGCAGAGAGCTACTTTTTCGACCAAAAAGAAGGCTACTTTCTTGGGCTGTCCAACAGCCCGTGCTTCAATCTCTTGCTCCAGGTGGTATCGAAGAAGCAGGGCAGAAATAAGTGTTTTTCCAGACCCTGTAACCATCAGCATGCTTCGAGATGAGGGCGGTAGAGATACCTGTAGGTAGTACCACAATGGTGTTTTTCTCCTTGGCACGTTCAAAAAGTTCAATCTGATACTCTCGAGGAGATGCAATAATCTTTCTATTCTCACTCATGTGTACCAACTGAGCGCTCGAGTGTTTCTCGGGGTCGTTGAAGGTGACAGTAGCACTCTTTGCGGCCTCGCGCTGAGTCTTTTCCACGAATGCTCGCATGGCTGCATGGTCTCGAAGTTTCTTCTCAGTCATTTTTCGTGGCTTCGAAGGGTTGACGGTTAGGCGATATTGATCATCGTCATCGTCGGTGTCGATGTACTCGGGATCATCTGCGGCTGCTGGCTCTTTGTCGGATGCGCCTGAGGGTTCTTTGGATTTGGAGCTATCTGAAATATGGCTTGGTATCTCTTGATGGTCTTGAAGAGTGCTTGTCGACAGAGTATCCTGGAGAGTGAGCCTTGGTAGCTCGTCACTGCCTTCTGAGGCCATGTTGAGAATCGTCGTCTTCAAGGTAGGGGTATGTGCGAAGGCATCGAGAGGTAGTGTGCTGTTGGGAATATTCCGGTTCTTAGGTTGTTGATGATTTTGGGGAGGGAAATTCGTTGTAGGCGAGAGATGAAAAGTTGAGGTTGAGAGGCGAAGGACAGGAAAGCGGATGATTGCATTGGTGCAATAACTGGAAGGCACTGTCAATCACCACCACAACTGTTTGTCTGCAAACATACTGTGAGGTAATTGGAAATAATGTTTTGTATCAATCAAAGAGTCATAGGTAGATTGTGGTTGGTACTTACATCGTGGCACTCAAGAATATAATTGCTATGGGAACTCGGCACGTATCTTTACCAAAACATCTGCTGTCTATTAACGGATCGAGAATTATTGCAACATTAAAGAACCACGGTTACAATTCATACATTACGCAAACCATAGAATGCTGTTATGCTTGTGTGCTCCTATATACCATTCAACCAGCGATGCATCGTCACACAACCTCCAAACTACACGAACATACCAAAAACACATCTTATTCCATAGCTAGCAATCTCAATCAAAGCTACCGTATTTCCATGTATCATAAAAAAAATCACAAGCCCCTAATATCTGGCCCAATCAGCCATCTCCCAACCTACTCCGCATCAGCCATCATAACATCCCCGTCCCCATCTCTCTTCTCCGAAATCTTCACCGCAAAGCAAGCCTCCTCCGCCTGCTCAGCATACTTAGCACTATCCGCCATACCCGCAAACTCAGCCCTGTCGGCATCTCGTAAACCCTCTGCCTTTTGCGCGCCCTCGATGTTCTCAAACTCCTTAATGAGCCCCTGCAGCTTCTCCAGCTCGCTCGGCACATCAAAGGCCACAGATTTACCGTGAGGCTTGACGATCCTGTCTGCTGTGTGAGCGAAACGTGCGCTGGTCGATATCGCGGCGTAGGTAGCATGAGTGGCCGACGAAGCGTAGTGTGCTCTGTGAAGGCGCGCGCGTGTGGGTGTGAGAGGTTGGTTACGCGATATACCGAATAGGGGCTCGACGTTCTTTTCATGATTGGATGGAGTTTCTTTCTGGGGCTTTTCTGGGGGTGAACCTTTCTGAGACGACTTGAGAACGAGTTTGATACGGCCAGATGATGGTGGTCCATCGCTTGCAGGGCTGTCGCCAGTTTGTTTCTTAGGCGTGGTAGTGTTAGTGTTGGCGACAGAGGCCTCTCCCGTATTCCCTTCCTCTGTAGCCTCAACAGTAGCTTGGTCTTGGCCGTCTCCAGCCTGCTTGATTGGGGTTGACTTCTCCTTTTCAGTCTTCTTCTTGGGAGTCGCCTTCTTTGGCTTCCCAACATTGCCTGTCTTTCTGCTAGATCTCTTCTTTGGGGTCTTCTTGCTGGGATCATACTCTTCATCCTTTTCTGGCTCTGGAAGAACAATATCAAGACCCAATGCATCTACATCCACCACCTCGACCTCAGGTTCCTCTGAGGCCTTTCTCTGGCGAGTGTTCATTGGCTCCCCAACTGGTCTTCCCTTCTTTTTGAGGATGCTAGAATACTTGGTCTTGAGCATCTGTCGAAGCTGGCCAGTAGGTGTCGCGTCAACAGCAGGGGCATAGCCCTTGGTTGACGTAGCCGTGGACTGTTGATATAGAGAAATAGTAGATGGGCTCGGGGTGCTAAACATGTTCAGCTCAGTAGAAGGCTCGGGCGTGAAAGATGGATATTCCGGCTGGATTGGGTCCGTTTGATTGAGCTTTGCAGTTCCTCGTTCTTTAGGTGGTCGACTGGTCCAGTTCGGACCCGGGAAAACGTCGATTGGACTCTCGTGAGTTACGAAAGCGTCATCAAAATGGGACATGCTAGATGTATGCGCTTCCGGAGCTTCATCTTGACTGATTCCAGGTCGACCCAGGGCTCTTGTACCACGGCCCAACGGCTGACGATTCGCCGTAGACGATGACTCTCCAGCTTCTTCAACGGCTATTGTTCTCCTTGATCGCGCATGCTGAGTCCTAGCGCCTCTAGCTGCAGCACAGCTCGAAGCCTCAGAATATTGCCGAGATGGTTGAGTGTTGCGGCCAATGATGCCCGGGAGATGCTGCCTTGCATACAGATACACCCCTTTTGGGCAGTACACTCCCCGTGAAGGCAGCGGTGCCCGTCCTTGCTCTACCAGGGTAGAAACGCTATCACTTCCCACGATTTTATAAGCATGAGGAAACATTCGCTGTGCTGCGTGACTCAGGATGAACTGTTGCTCTCGCGTAGGCTGTGGTCCAATAGGTCCTGGGAGAAGAGCCGACAGAGGAATGGTAGCTGGAGCTGATGTAGCAGGACGGCCGTTCTCATGAGTATTCTCTGCCGGCGTCTCGGGACCAGCTGGCTCTTTACCCTTGTTCTTCGACGTGTCGTTCTCTTCGTTCGTCACCTCGTTAGCATCACTCATCGTATTCAAGTCCAACCCATCGCCGTCAGTCTGTGGACACGGAGAGAGTCTGTCCTTAAAAGTGCCCATGAACGGACTGCCCAGCTGAGGGTGCTTGAGAGGTTCAGGAGGAGGAGGCGGTGGTACATCCGCCGAGTATCTCTCGACAGTGTCTCTCCGGAGCCATCCACGCTCGAGACCAGCCTGTACTTGCAGTTTGTCGAGAATGTCCTGCCAAAACTCCCATTCGATTTCCAAGGACAAAAAGTCCATCAGTCGCACGGCTGTAAAGTCCTTGAATCGCTCAACTGCACCGGGAATTTTCAGGCATTCGAGGAACTCAACACTATTGTCCCTGTCTTCCTGAGTGGTCCGGTCAGTACAGAGGCGAGGGCGGTGGTGATATATAAGTTCCACCACGGTCACTCTCTTGTCAAGCGCTTCCGCTAGCAAGCTAGCATGGGGTATTTTCACAACTTCTTCTTCCCAGTTCTTCCAGCCAATGTGTTCGCGAATGTAAATCTCCATAAAATCTTGAATCTGCTCACGAGTGAGGCGCAAGATGAGAGTGACGACTTTGGCGAAACGGTCCCGATCGCTGAGAACGCTGAGGATGATCCATTTGACCCCAGGCGAGAGACTGTCCTATGATCTCTTGGGGGGCCCAAACGTCGAATCAGCTGGCCAAACCCGGGGCAATCTGAGGGATCTGAGAGCTTGCTGAGCTTCCACGGCTTTGGCAGCAGAAACGGGATCCCAGTCCAGGAGATCAGGATGGATGAGGTCCCGAATAACCCTCTTTTCTCGATCTGGGAGATTAGCGACTGGTATTTTTGTCAGCTTCTTCTGTTCTTCAGAAAGAGCTAGGACTATGTTAGCTTCTCTATCAATCTTCGACTAGTATAGGTATCTTACGCTGAACTGACATCCTGTTAGCAGCCCAGTAGCGTCTTTGCAAAACAGCCTTTCTAAGGCTATCAGAATGTCTCTCTGAATGGTTCGCGGGGACTCTAGGCACTCTGCTGTTGTTGATCGACTGGAGTGTTCCGTCAGCAATATCTCGAGGTCTGTGAGAACCAACTGGGGGCGAAGCTTGATTTGGAAGTCTCGAAATTCTCTGAGACGAAGACGGGGGTTCGCCATGAGACGCTCCAAGCTCAAGATTAGTGAGTGACAAGCTTCTCCACGATCCACGGGAGTTTCGAGGTGCAAGGTAATTATTGCTAGGAGCTCGTGAAGGTGGCTGTGGTGAAGGTAGGGGGTTGCTGCGAGATCTCCTGGAATACCCAGATGGTAGATATGGAGAGTAATATGGAGGTGCTTGAGCGCCTGGAGATGGAGGACTGGGACTAGAGCCGCCAGCTCTCTGAGCTCTTTGGGGCATACGGTTAGGGCTACAAAGACCTTGGGGTACTTGAGGCGAAGGAGGGGGGTTGCTTTCGAATCTTTCGGGCACGGGCAGCAGGTGGGAATTGGGGTTGTTAGGTCTCTGAAGCACCTGAGGTGAGGGAGTCGGGTTGCTGCAAGACCTCTGTGCCCCAGGTGCTGACACAAATTGGCTTTGGTGAGGTCCTGGAGCCTGCTGTCGTGTAGTAGACAGGTTACCGGGTTGTGAAATCCGCTGAGGCCAGGCATAAGAAGAAGCATGGATCCTCTGAAGCTCCTGAGGAGACAATATGCCAGCCAGAGGAGCGCCCTCGGCTTTATTACTCGGTTCAGAGCTGGGTGTCTGGCTTGGTCGTACCACAGGTGGTTCATGCTGGGTGCCTTGATTCAGGAGTAATGGCGGAGTGTCGTTGGATGCTTGGTTCTCCTGTGGTTCCGGACTGGGCACCATCAGATCCAACTCTTCAGATTCCTCAGCCTCGTCATGTTGCGGTAGCTGAGAGCTCTCGTCTTGGTCTGCCGTAGATTGTTGATCGGCGTTGTCTGTGTGTTCTTGGGGTCGTGTCGGTGTATTCGGACGTCTTTGACCCCCCTGAGTAAACGGTTCTTGAGTTAGGGACGGATCGATAGGGATCTGGACTTCCGGAAATAAATTCCGGTGGTACTGATGACTGTTCACTCCCGTATAATATGGCGATAGATAGGGAATATTTTGGCTCGGATAATACTGATTCGGTTGATGTGGCATCGGTGCAGTATTCTCGTTGAGAGGCCTTGCCGGTGAAGGCACCAGAATCTCCCAACTAGCAGGAAAAGGTGACGGTCTCATCTTTTCAAGATTACGCCGTATTACATTGAAGATACACTAGTTCTGGGTGAAGCTGTCGTCTCCTTGGGTCGTCTGGTAGCTACGCTTGTGTCAAGTTCGCTAACCCTTAAATGCGTCGCAATTATAAAGCTCCTTCGCAAATAGAAATTAGAGCGATAGATGCTTCATACATGCTTTCAAAGCAGTCGCTCAATATGGTGGTAGACGAAAGATTCGCAAGTGACGCGAAAGGAAGATGAAGAGCGCGTGGAGAATGCAATCATCAAGTATTTCTAGAGATCCAGAACAATACTATGTCGCTACTGCAGGAATTTCTCGAAAGCAATGGTAGAAATCCTGAACAAGATCGTAATCAAAATAGTCGTGATGGGGTGTGTGGAAAGGAGTAAACGCGGGTTGTTGATCGAAGTCGATCGTGCCAGTAGATAGCACGCTCGCAGTGAATGCTCTGTAGTGAATCCGTCAAAGAATAACAAATCAAGGCCTTTATTCTCACTCCAAAGGCGAGTCGCGGTGAAGAGATGAAAACGTCGCGTCCGTGGTGGAAACCTGGCACCTGAACATGATATGAAGGTTAATGCTGAATCAGGCAGTGCAGAATATAACAGAAACAGGTTGGAGTAAATAAAAGGATATTCACCTGCACATTGAATCGTAGCGTCGCAATAAATCAACAATATCCAGTTGTGCAGAAGGTTTAGCTCTTGCTGCGACTTTATAGACCTCAAGATTCACTGTAGGACTGCAGAAGTGCACTTTAGGCACAGGATGTTCGTTGCGATCAAAACAATCAGTCGGTTGCTCAGAGACAAAGGTATTTCCACAGATACTGGTAAACTGATATTGGTTGGCACTGCGTGCCAGCTGGCAGCAGAATATCCCAACGATGCCATAGCCAGTCCTATAACATACAAGATCTGGTTCTTTTACTTGTTATCTCTTGAATCTCTAGTTTAAGTTATATTTAATAGTCCTATATAAACGTTAAAGTCACTATATATAGGCCGCATATATCTTGCATGCGATAAGACCCCTGAATTCAGTCACATGCTGCTCATGACACTTGTCGACAAAACACTCAAAACTTAATCAAACACTTCTCTTTCCATGAAAAGAACCTCAGTCATCAAAGACCAAGCAAAGCCACTAATTGTACAGGGTATCTAAGACAGTGCATTCATAGCTCCCAACGCCATCCACATCTTTACTTCATACCAACCCTTCACTCGGCTCTCAAAGCGCAGTCTTCTCACATATCCATAAAAGGAGTAAACATCCCCCGTCCCAAAAACCGATCCTGATCCAGAGTGAATGCATCTTTGAAACCGGAGCTGTCGTCAGTCTCCATGACATCCTCAATATGCCGCTTCGCATGCATTGCGTTCTGTGGGGATGCAGCCTGTGAAGCCACCTGCGAGCGCGCACGTAGAATATCCTCCCAACTCTGTAACTTTCGCTTAATGTCCTCGTCGAAACAGCAGCAGAAGCGCTGGATACAGATGAACTGCACTGCCGTGACCATATCCTTGCCGAACACAGCCATGATGTACGCAGCAGCGAGAGCAGCAGAGCGGTCATTTCCAGTCTCGCAAGCAATCAGGACCTTGCCGCGGCGGAACGTACTAGGGTCAACCACAAGGTTACCATCCTGATTCTTCCCCCGAGCCTTGCTGTGATAGATAGCGAGGAGGTGCTCGTTAATAGCGCTAATCATGCCAGGAAAGCAACCGATGAGTTTTTCGTAGCCCTCGACGTCGATGTAGTGCACAGCAATGTCGAGATTCTGAGCCGCTTTCTCGACGCTCATGAGCTTGACACCGGCCATGCGCGCATCCCTGGCAACCAGGATCATAGTGATGCCCTCACGCTGGAGAAAGGCATGGTCCTTGACGACGCTGTTGGGGCCTAGGTAAAGAAAATCGAGCACTTGCTGGGCCTCGCGGCGCTGCTCGTAGGTCCAGTCGGCAGCGCGATCGGTCGCAATCTGGGTAGCGTTTTGTGTGATGATCTCGACGTCGCTGGCCGTGAGCTGGCTTGAATCAACATTCTCGTAAGACGGCATCAGGCCTGGGACCGACACGCCTCCTGTCTGTCCGGTGGGAGGAATGTGAATAAAAGGCGGACTGGGAGGTCGTCGAGTGTACGGCGCAGAAGGCACCGCGTTGTTGGAGATGGAGGAGTGATCGAGTTGAGCCTGCATGGCGAGAGCTCTTATTTTTGCTTTCTCGTAAAGATTTGAGCGGTCCAGGCAGATTCCCGTGGTACTTGAGTACAGATACAGCGTCTGGTGGCACAAAAGCGACGCTTGGCCGTCAAGACTTGGAGTTGAGAGGGTCAGATCAGCGTCAAAGTTAAGTCAAGTCAAGTCAAGAGTGGGAGCGGGAGCTGTCATTGAAATTGAACGGCTCAACTCAGCTCCCCACTCTGTGCTTGCAAGAGTCCGCAAATGACGTTAGTGGAGACGCCGGGAGCCCTACGCCCCCTGTAATTCTTAGCTTCAGGGGCCCTTCAATGGACCCGTCCCGCTGGGTTATTTTAATGGAAAGCAACGGGCCCAAGCATCAATATCAACTTGTCAGTGGATGGCGCTTTGGTTAAGAGGTGAAACCAGCCAAAAATTAATATCGCTTCCATTGTTTGGGGCGTTGAGAATTAGACAGCAGCATGAGATATACTAGAGATATTGCGCAATTACACTGTAGCTGCAACACACATCAAAACAAACATCCATCATGAAACAAAAAGCACGTGGCGCATATCAACCCCGAGACTCCTTGATTCATGGCCTGCGTGCGACCTCGTGGTATTCTTCTGTATTGTACAAGTGGTGATACATTGATTCTAAAAAACATCTCAGATATCCAGTCCAGTTCTGCCATATCTATGCAGTCCCAAAGCCAACGCCAAACATGTCACATGCCCTCCTACTGTACATTCACTATACAATCATTCATTCAGTCTTAGCAGCAGATGCCGAGATAGCATCTTCACTCTCCTTCCAGTCTGGCTCGTTATCGATTGGCGTGTCGTCAGTCTCCTGCTCGACATCTTCGAGATCACCCTCTCCCAGCACGACCCGCGACTTCTTACTGTTCTCCGCGTTGAGTCGTGATCTGCGTCGGAGATCCTGCAGGTCAGACTCGGTAAAGTCCATTCTCTCCAGAGTCTCAATCAGCTTCTCCTCGACAAGCGTACGCACATGGAAAGCCAGCGCCTGATCACGGAACATGCCACTGAAGCGGTACGACAGCCAGATGTACTGGTTAATCGACGTGTGGAGAGACTCGAGCTTGTGCAAATATGCATTCGCAGATCCGTCAAAGGTCTTCATGCTGATGTCTAAATGCTCAAGGGGAATCTCTTTGATCGAGAGCAGATCGCCGCTGCCGTTGTTGGCGATGACATTAGCGAGAGCGCGGAGGACGGACATGGCGTTCTGATCACGACCATATACAGGCACATTGCAGAGAGTGAGTCGGTCGTAGATGGTGAGCGGGATATCCTGAATCACATCGGCAATCGCAAGCTTGTCCGTGCTGATGCCAAGTCGATAGTCCTTGCTCACAGTTGCCAGCTCCCTGATGCGCATGAGAATAAACGACAGAGGTGTGTCCTTGGGGAAGTAGGATGAGAAGCGCTCGATAGCGGCAGCCGGAGGCACCACGTACGCAGCCTCAATGTCATCAACAGTGACATCAAAGGATCGGTGCACGCTCCTCAGATCCTGGCTATCCATTGTGGTAACATAGCCAACCTTTGGTCCCTCTTCGACAACCGTGGTGTCGGCATTTGTGCCAGCCTCTGTAGCGTTGCGAGCGGTGCGATATCGTCCGGCTCGTCCTCCAATTTGCTTCAATTCAGGCCATGTGAGCATTCTGTTCTGGTTGCCATCATACTTGTAGACTGATTCGAGAATAACTCGTCTAATCTCAAGGTTAAGGCCCATGCCAATAGCGTCACTGGCAACAATGAAGTCGTAGTCGTTATTCGGGTCGTTAAATAGAGCTGCTTGCTGAACACGCACCTCAGGGGGTAGCGATCCGTAAATAATGGCGCAGCGTCGTCCAGTCTTTTTCTCGACAGTTCGTTTCAGAGCGTGTAGGTTCATACGACTAAAGGCGACAATTGCATCGCCTTTCTCAAGCCGGCTGTAGTCGCCATCGATAGAATCATCCATTGCTTCCAGAGGACTAAGACGCTCATACCGATGCACGATACACTCGTCGCCGATGGTTGCGCATAGTCTTTGAATCAGCTTGACGGTTCGCTCTTCACCACAGAGGTGAACCTCCTTGGCCTGAACACCCAATAACGCTGTCGTCCAGCCAGTTCCACGGTCGGGATCGGCAATCATCTGAATCTCGTCGATAACCGCAACATCGAATCTCTCGTTGACTGGAATCATTTCAACCGTGCAGCTCGTAAAAAACGTATCGGTGTGTTCGGGTATGCGCACTTCCTCTCCTGTTAACAGTGCACATGGTAATCCCTTGGCCTGCAAACGCTGATAGACTTCGTTGGCTAGCAGACGCAGAGGGCCAGCGTAGACTCCCCGCTTAGAGTTCTCCAAAGCTTTGAGAGCTCTATATGTCTTGCCCGAATTTGTCGGCCCAACGTGGACATGAATCGTCCGCTGCATCGCTCTGGTAGCAGGGAACCACTCGTAGGGGAATCGAAAGTCCAGCAGTCGCTTATGGCTCTCTTCCAAGCCCTTTGAGAAACGCTGGCGGATAAGGAACGACTGGAATGAATACTGAAGCTCGTTGGTGAGACCCTTGACATCTTTCAATATCAATGCATCTCGGAGGTTCCAGAACAGAGGGTTCTTATTCCGTTGGGTGATGTTCTGGTCAGCCAGGTCAAAAGCCGAGTCCAGCACATTCATAAACATAGCAGCCTGGCGGTTGAGCTCGTCCTCTCCGACGCCCGCAATCGACACCTCTGATTTGCTAAACTTCTTGAGAACCTCCTGAAATCGCATAAACACTGTTGATCGGAAGACGCCATGGCGACCTGTTGACTTTTTGCCAGAGTCGCGACGTAACCTTGACCGAGGATCATGGCCTTGGCTCACCTAAAATTGTAAGTATCATAGCTAAAAAGTGGTGGAGTAACATACCGAGTTGACCCTGGAGCCGTCAAATCGTTTTGGGGATTTTGTTCTTGTCAGTTGAGGTGTGGTTGAGAATGCACGTCTTGGTATGGGAATAAGAGGAGCCCGTAAAGCTCCAGCCCGGAGCAACAAACTCATGATAAGAAAATGGAGAGTGAGCGACTCATGCTCTCCCGGAACGAATAGAAAGACGAAAAAAAAAGACAAAAGCCTGTCAGTTTACGAATGCGACTGAGGTTTGCCATCATATTCAAAGGCCTTTCAAAAATTCCCAGGCGTCGGGTTAATGTTGAACCGAGATCCGCAGCGCATAAATCGGGTGGGGCTCGATCCGGATGACGATGAGACGCCGGGCAACTGAAGCTGAAGCGTCATTGTACATGGCCTGGGATTGAACATCTTGATTTAGATTCGCAGCCTTCTTTTGTCTTTCAGTCTCATCTCGTCTTCACCCTCGGGTCCTCAAATTCTTTAATCAGCCTTGTCAAAGTACCTGGACTACCCAGAACCTCTGCCCATCATGGCGTCCTCATCAACACCAGCAACACCTCTCCTCTAGTCAGTCCAACAGTTCGACATCAACATAAACAACTCGATACTAACATGCTCCAGCTCCTGTATCGCACACAACACCACTATCCTCACAGAATGCACCACTTCGGCATCCTCCCAGACCTCATCCCTCGCCTCCCTCATCCTCCCCAAGATCGAGCACAACAGCCCCCAAAAGCTCACCTACACCCACGGCCAGCACCAGATCCACTATGTCGCCGAGTCGCCCTCTGAGCATCGCAACTCCCCCTCCGCCGGCGGCCTCACGTTCCTCGTCATCGCTGACTCGTCGCTGGGCCGCCGCGTGCCCTTTGGCTACCTGTTCGAGATCCGCAAGCGCTTCCTGCAGCAGTTTCCCGAGAGCAGCACCGACTTCTCCGACATGCCCAACTACGGCGCAGCCTCGTTCAACTCGGAGCTCAAGACCCTCATGGTCGACTACGGCACCACCAGCGGCGGCCGCGACGACGCCATCGGCAATGCCAAGCGCGAGATCGACGACGTCAGGGGCATCATGACAAAGAACATCGAGAGTCTTCTCGAGCGCGGCGAGCGTCTTGACTTGCTAGTTGACAAGACGGATCGGCTAGGGGGCAGCGCGCACGAATTCCGCGTGCGCAGTCGGGGCTTGAAACGCAAGATGTGGTGGAAGAATGTCAAGCTTATGGGGCTCTTGGCGCTAGTAGTTTTCCTCATCATTATGGCGATTGTGATTGCGGTCAAGAATGGGTCAGGTTAAGACGGCATGTTCTAAGCGTCGAGCCATTCCTTTTTATATCTTCTTGGTGCTTTGTATTTCCTATGGCGAACTGAAGGGACAGAAACCCAGGCAACGGGTATAATTATGCAACAAGATCCTGTTTTCAATCAAACTGATACCCCGAATACCACCTCATCTGCTCGGATCCTCGTAGTCGTGAATGCATGTCGTATATCCTTTTGAACCTGATCGTTCCGTCAAAATCCATCGTTTCAAAAACGTCGCTGGCGCAAAAACCTCGATCTGACGCTGCGCCGGGTATCCAAACAATGTCGGGCTTGACTCCGAATCATCCATCACAACTTAGGCTTCCTCCTCTCGCTCTCCTGATAAACATAGCCCTGAGTAACAGGACTTGTCAACGACCCCAGCGCCAAAGAAGCAGGCGCCCGTCGTAATCTATCCGTGAAAAATGCCGGGTGCAGCGATGAAGCGCAGGGAACGGGTTGTCTAGGCCACGCGACCGACGGAGGCTGCATTGTGACGAGAGCTGTTGCTGGGGGACAAGAAGTGCCCATTGTGAAGCTGGGAGGATAAATTGACACGCGAAAAATGTAAATGATGAGACAAAATGAATTATCACATTCTCTGAATGATGTAGTAGAGAGAATGTAGGTATTGCTGAGCTTGAGATAAAGTACACCGAGGTCTTGGCTGTTTTGTTCTCCACGTGCTTCGGCAATCACGCCGATAATCTTGGAAGCACCGGAATTGATAATGACGGAATCTGGGGCTTAAACTAAACAAGTACAGTACGGAGAGAGGCTAAACCGCTGGGTAAAATCCCGAGTGTGACATGGATGTTCATCCCAAGAAGCGGGGAGCATATCATTGTAACCTCGCCTTATAGTATCACACATAAAACTAAAAGACTACATTCATTCATAACCATACCTATACTATATAATTATGTGATAACCCACACGCTGCTTATAGCCCAATCCTCAACTCCAGCGCCATGATATGTCCCCGCGGAAAAAAGCCATCTCGACTCAAACAACTATAAACAAAAGAAACCAGTCCTATCCTCACCGCCACCATTGTATTCCTTCACTCTTCAGTGGACAGCTCAAACCAACGCGGCGTACTCGCAAGGATTCGCGCAATCTATCTTCGCTCCGGCTCCTCGCTAGCAGGCGCTGGCTCATCAGCCTTCGCCTCACCATCTTCGACGTCTTTGCCAGTACCAAAAACCTTGTCCACATTACCATCTTTCTCAATACGCTACATTAGATCCTGGTCTCCGGGGAAGTAGACCCGACGGATAGCTTGAACCACCAGGTCAAGCACGATAAGCACAATGAGCTGCAGCAGCACCGTCGTCCACCACGCGAGAGAACGACCGTAGTTTTCAATAAAGGCATCACGGGTAATGTACGGGCCAAAGCTAGCGGGTTTAATGCCTCCAAGGGCCAGCATCCACAAGAACCAGCCAGCAACCGATATTAGACAGCCACCAAAGGTGACAGCCGTCTTGGTGTGCACTTCAAGGATTCTGCTAGAAGTCAGTATGGCTCGTTTGAGGCGGGGAATGCAACTTACAGTAGCTTGATGTTGATGAATACTACAGCTACAGTGAACCCGACCATGCCCATGGCAAAGATACTCGTGTCGTCGTCATACAATGCCTTGTCAAAGACACACCATGTAAAATACCAAATAATAAAGCTCCCTGCAACACCCATAATCATCCAGGCAAAATACTGTGGGAATCTGAAACCAAGGTTCTTTTGACCGAATGTGTAGAGCTCTGGTACCTTCATCAATGTGTCGGCCTGGAGGTCTTTCTCAAAGATACCAAGCAGGATAACAGGAAGCGATGTAAAGGCACTGTTGAAGACTGTCAAACTCCAAGACTCATACAGAGACGTTCCCGAGTAGCCAGTGAAACGCTGATAATGGGCCTGTACGAGGAAGAAAATAATTTCCTTCCAGAAAGTCGCGAGCACATACTTGCCCGTCCTCATATAATTCCATCGACCGTGGACAAACAAGAGCTTTTGCAGGAACCGGAACTGCGCAATCGAATAGTCTGAAATTCGAGCAGCTTGAAGACCCTCGCGACCAGAAATGCCGATGCCTACGTGTGAGGCTTGAATCATGCCGATATCGTTTGCACCATCGCCAATGGCCAACGTCATGCTCTTAGGGACGTATCGTCGAATTGAACGAACAAGATTGGTCTTTTGCGAAGGAGAGGCTCGACAGCAAATGACAGAGTCGACACGCACAACAAGGTCGTAAAACAGAATGGCGAGTTCATCGTCATCGTCAATCTTAGCGAGTGTTTGCCCGTCGACGACCACGACAGAATGCGGGACCATGCCTCGGCTGACATCGTTGAGAGTCATGGTAATGGTGTCTTTCATTTCGCCCAGAGTCGAGTCCAACACGTAGATCTCTGACCAGGGCTTGCACACACGAGCAGAATGTCCAATGTTAATGGCTGTTTCTCGCTTGTCACCCGTAAGCATCCACACTTTGATATTAGCCCGACGCAACTTGTCAATGGTGTCCGGAACTCCCTCCTGAAGCTTGTCCTCAATCGCTGTCGCTCCGGCCAGCTCGAATCTCTGCTCAATAAGCTCTCCGGCTGCCTCGATGCGTTCTTGGCGATCGACCAAGCTTGTCTCAGCCTCTCGATACTGCGCCTTCCACTGCTGATACGAATCCTCGTCGATGTAGCGGTAAGCGTAAAGAAGGGTGCGAAGACCTTCGCTAGCGAAATCGTCGACGTGCTGGAAACACCTCTCGAAGATCGCACCTTCGTTTGCCGCCACAGACTCGTCGATTCTATCGTCGGTATTGTCATATGACGGCATATGGCCAAGGCTCTGCCTAGGGCTGATCGGGCTCATCATGTCGGTTGAAGTGCGAGGTGATCGAGCGAGCTGCTGGGATAATCGCTTGAGATCTGTTGACCGCCGCCCTAAACCAAATCTGAGACCCTCTCCCCGGTTGGACGATTCGGCTCTGGAGAAACCGAAACTGTTGCGAGGGCTCCCATATGGACTTCCGTAAGGACTGGCGCTTTTTTGCGTGCTCATTCGGCGCAGAGCCTTGCCTTGCTCAGATACTCTCCGCAGACTCGACCTGCGCCCAATATCCTTGACCTTCTCCTCAGCAAGGTTGTTCAGCTTCAGACGCTGCATAATGACATTGTCAGCGCCCTTGCAAAAGACATAAATGCGTCCATCAGGCATGCGGATCACAATAGACATTCTTTTTCTCTTGCTACTGAACTCGATCACATCCAGCACCTGATATGTCTCTGTTTGTAGAGATCCATCAGTATCACGGGATTCTAGTTTGATGGCTTTTGCAGGTCGGTCTACGACCAAGAATCCCAAGTCTTTGGCAGCTTCCACAAGGGCCAACTCATCGGGAGAAGCAGCTTGGAATGTGATATCGCCATCGTCCGTTTTCTCGGGAAGACAAGTGTGGCAAAGGGCAATGCACAGTAAAAAGTGCTTGGCCTTTCGTGAAAAGGGAGTGTCGGGTTTTCTCTGGATGTAATCAAGCAAATCCTCTGTTTTCATATCGGTGCCATCATTCATGTTGACTGATGATTGCCAGTGGCTCGCAGATCTGGTTGAAATGGTTCTAACAGGTTCCGGTCGAGGTTCGTTTCCGCTAGCATCATCGTACTCGCCATCGAAAGTATTGATATTGCCATTTTTCCTTGTAGTGGATGTGTCTCGCACCTTGGACTTGCCCTTGTTTGATTGCTCTATCTCTTCAAGTCGTCTGCGCATCTCTTGTTGATCCCGTTGCACATCCATATCATGCAAACAAGCTACGCCGGCGACCGACAACTTGCGGAAGCGCATAATGTTCTCTGTCAAAGTTCCTGTCTTGTCGGAAAAGACATAGCTGACCTGGCCCAGATTCTCAAGAATAGTAGTCGTATTGGCCACCATTGGCGTGTCTGAAACTGGGTCGTACATATCGGCGTCCTGGAGCAGGTACAGTTGTCCCAGCTTGATGATCTCAAGACTGATATACAGCGACAAGGGGATCAATGTGTTGAACATGATGATGAACCCAAAGAAGATCTCCTTGAAAGGGATGCTTCCATTCCAAAAACCACGTCGCCTGATATACCATGCAAAGTCCTCAGTGCGATCTTTCCACAAATAGTAGCCGATCGTGAGGCCCATTGTAAGCATGAGCAGGATGAAAATCTGCACCAGAATCATCCTGTTGATGATTGATTGCATAGCGGGTTTCTTGGCGCGAACGTTCTTGTTAGCATTCATGCGAATCTTGCACTCCTCACCAGTATTCACAATGATGCCGAGGGCTTGAGCCGTGTTACGGAGGGTAGAGCCGCGGTAGACAACATTGTTCATGGACAGAGGTAGAGTTTCGCCATCGACAGTCACTCGACCATCATAGCTATAAAGGTCCAGATTTGGGTTTTCGGAGATGACCATCGCCCGAGTCGCCCGCAGTCCCTCAATGGTGTTGCATCGCTCAGCAAGCAAAGGGCAGGCCTGCTTGCTCTTAAGATTGGTCTCGCCATCGAGAGCCATAGTGTCGATGTAGGCAATGCCATTGGGTCCTGTGGCATGGAGAAGCACGATATCGGCAGGGACAGCATCGTCGCGGCGCAAGCGAATCACATCGCCGACGCGGACATTCTGCCACTGAACTGAAATCCAATTGCCATCCTTTCCGGCCTTTGGTTTACTTGTGGCGCCGCTCTCAAGGTCGTCGAGCATGTGCTCTTCACCACTCTCGGTAGTCTTTTCCCTCCTTCGCCTCATCTTTTCAATATGTCTCACACGGCCCTTGTCAGCAACACGATCCGTCAAGACCCAGGCTTCGCTGCGGTTCTCCACGCGATCAAGCATGTAGCGCCTGTAGTCGTCGTAACCTTCCTTGGCCATGCTGAATGCGACAAACACACCCAGAGGTGCTATCGTAGTCCATCGTCCAACTGTACTTAGACCAGGAATCATCTGGATAGTACCAACAACGAGGAAGTAAAAGTTGCCAAGTTTGCTAAATTGAAAGATGAGCTGTTTTGGAATGAAATCGTAAATAGTGTAACGACTCGAGCGGATGAAATTGCTGATATAAGGCTTCCCTGAGCGCTCATCGACGAGGCTATCAGCGCTCTGCTCCTTGGTATTGAGAGGTACATGACGGCCATCTGGTAAGGGTTTAAGGGGTTTTTGGCAAAATATCTTCTCGACTATGATTTTCTGGTGGAAGTCGCCGAGTTGTTTGCGAGCTTGATCTTTCCAAGTGGGCTTTGCGCCAGGCCCAATCTTCCGCTCGCGCCTTTCGCGAAGATACTTTTTAATATCGTCGCGCACAGAGGACTTGGCGCCAGCAGAGTTGCCATTGAAGCCAAGACCAGACTTATCCACAGGTGAAGTTTGAGACTTGTCGGCTCGGTCAATTGAGTGATCGGTAGGGCCAGCAAGGTCGCCGGATAACTCGGTTCTCGAGGGAATTGGGCGCAACTCGTAATGACCGCTGACTCGTGTGCGCGCGCCATCGTCAGGACGTCGAGATCGGGAGCGAGATCCGGACCTTATGTGGGAGTTGTCGGCCGAGGATCGACGTGGTAGACGGTCATTATTGGGATCTGTGTAGGAGCGCCCAGTATTTCGTGGTCGAGAGAAATTAGTCGAGGTTCTAGGAAATCGCTCATTGAGTGCAGCAAGGTCGCGAGCTGTCTCTTCGTCGTCTTGGTCGTTTCTAGGGCGCGACGTTGGTCGTCCGTTGTTATCGCTAGGGCTAGGAGCCATGTTAAGGCCGTTGAGTCGGCGGCAGCATCTGGAATACAAGTAGAGATTGCGGGGAAGCGACGGTTATAGTTGGACTGGAGCTTTGCAGAGCCCCTGCAACTTCGGTTCGGGTATCAGGAAGAACGAGGTTGGTGAAGAAGGGAAAAGAAACAATTCCAGCCTCACTAGGTGAAGGCATATGTGGATGTTTTGTCAGAATTTAGTTGGGCTGGGGAAGGATCGTGTACAGCCTGAAGCGGCGATTACCCCAAGTGGTACAGGCAAGTAGGCCTAATCTCCGCCCATCAACCAAGTACTTTACTACAGCTTAGCCCTATCACAATACTTGAATACCATCATTCTTGGGCTATCGGAGAATACAGTCGGCCGCGTGTCGTCGGCCCCTCACCAAACACGGGATGCTTCACAAGACTGAGGCGCAGCATAACACAACACGCAGTCAGTAACATACCTAACAAGAGTCCGACAAACTCAATCAGACGGGGTCTTGTTGACGTCCGACGGCCATGTAATTCAACGCTGCGCCTCATGCATGCCTATGCCGATTGGCGCCGTTGGATCCAGCGGGATCGCTAATTTACACCTTAATCCTTAGCTCAGCGTCAGGTTTCATCTAAACCTACCGTATCCGTACTATCCACAGCTTACCGAGTCTGGGGATCTGTCTGTCGATTGATTGAATCTGGAAGAGGCAATCGACCTATAACCGATGCATTATGTCGATATCCTAATCCAGTGGCTCATAAAAACACCGCCCTCTGTCACTTAGCAGTAACTCACCTGAACTGCCTCAACCCCAACATTCAAAGCTGACCAACCCATTCCCGCACGTGTAACTCGAATCCAATCATCTTCCATTGTCCCCTGCGCCTCGAGACACACGCAAGTCCGTTCGCAAGCCGTCTGCCCCTTTTCTTCACCGGTACGTGAGATGCTAGGAAGAAGCCAAAGGGATATAGTAGAGAGAGAGCGTCTGATCACGCAGCCAGCGCAAGCAGATTAACTCGGTGTTTGACATAGCCCCGACACGACGGCACAGATCTCTTACACGACCCGCTCGTGCCGCTGTCACTCCGGATCAGCCGAAGGGAAAGCTACCAGGTTCTTGATTTAGTCATGTAGCCGATGATTTATTCAATCTAGATCCTGTATCCCTGTGACCTCCGATATAAGGTCTGTGTAATATGCCATTCTACCTACCGAGTAGTGTAGGTATTAGACACGTCCTCTCATAAACATAGCCGTCGTCATATAAACACCTACCAACACAGATCATAAAATCGTGTCCTCGAGTAACGCAAAGTTAAGCCCCTCAGCTTACGTCAATCCGCTGTTGTAACCGATGCATCCGCAGTAGCCTCAAGCCTGTCATCTGTTCAAACTGCGCCTTGGAACTGAACACGTATTGCATGTATATCTTCTCACAATCCTCAGTCAACAGGGTGTCTTCACATCACGACTCAATCAGGACCACAATCACATCAGAATGGAAGCAGCAAGTAAACATAAAACCCATTTTTAACCACATATTCCACACCAGAAACCCATGCCATCGTATCCAACTGAAGGCTTCCAAGTACACGTCCTATTGACGCCTACCCAGGACAGCAATCCAGCTGCTCATAAACTCCCAATGGTACTTTCACTGTACCTCGACAAAAAGAAAACCCAAAGTCCCCCTGGAGTATGACCCAAGGACCCTAGACAAGCCGCCTGGGCTTCTCCCGACAACCAACGTGATACAGAAAAAAGAAAAGTATCAACAGATTACTAAAAGCACTGTCTTCCATGGTTACTCTCCAATGACAATGTGTACGCGTGAATTAGGCCCAAGATGACGGCGTGCGGTGGTCAGGCAGCGCCGCTCGAGGAGAATTGAAGGCCGGGTGGCAAAAATGCCTCCTCGGTCATGAAAATGTTGAACGAGACCACCCAAGAAATAAACAAGTCGCGGTAAAAGATCTAACGAAACTATCTCGACGCGGCAAAGAGTTGAAAAAGAAGTACGATCGCTGTGTTGTGCCCGACATACATGACCGATGTCAAAGAAGTGTATCGTCATGCAAGTTCATCAAGGCCGTAGGTGAGTTGAGAATCGGACCAGACTCGGTACACTATTGGTAACAAAGCTGGTAAAGGACGAGAAGAAAAAGGTCTCCAGAAAGGTCGCCAGGGTTACAGGGCGAAAAACAAGAAAAAGGAAACCCAAATGGTATAAGTTGCCGAAAACGCCCACTATGAGGTACAATGAAACACCACCAACACCTATAGCCACCCGTTACATTAACTCAGTTTTACTGGTGAGTTTGAGGCATCGCTTCGGGGGAGAGGCTTGAAGGGTCCACTGCATCAAACTGCACAAGCTGATCCATGTCAAGATCAGCCTGTTGGTGCTGCACAAACCCAGGCGAAGCAGAGGGCATTGGTAGGTTGATGGAGTGCTTCGAGTACATTTCATTGAGGCTCGTTCCATCCTCGGAAACAGCACAGGACCCGTCGTTCATGGGGTAGATTTCTGCTGAATCCGGTCGACCCATCATCGACATAGGTGGCGACTGCTCCATGATAGAAGGCTCACCAGGGCTGTTGAAAGAGAGAGGAGAGACGGATGGGGGAACTCCAGACTCGGGGTTAACCATAGGGGACAGAAATCCGTTGCTGTAAGGCGTGTTGTAGCTTGACTGGGGAACCTCGGGACCAGGAGGGAAGAAACCTGGGCTCGGCGGGAACTCGGCCGGAGAAGCAGTGGTAGCAGACATAGGATATTGACGCATATCGAGACCGAAGCCTGCCTGCGTGTCAATTCGCAAATTCGGGGCCATGTTGTTGCTGGGAGGTTGAGGAACAGGCGCATAGATGTGAGGGTTATGCTGAGGAGGGGGCATCTCTCCAGGCGGCTGAATGTAGAAAGATGGCATCGGCTGGTTCTGGAACATGGCGAAGTCGACGGGGCCAGGCACTGATCGGCTACGTTGGCGCTTGTGGCCAGGACCAGGACGCATACCAGAGTGCATTTGGTGAATTCCCCATTGTTCCTGATACATGCCTACATGCTGCTGGAAGCTGGGTTGCGAGGATGGGCGGGCGGTCGGGGAGACGGGGGCTGAGGCGGACATGGCGTGAGGGTCGCCATAGGGATGAGGGTTATGACGGTTCATGAAAGATTCGAGCGAAACCAGCTTGGCAAGCTGGCCGCTGAGGACCTTGGGGTTTCCGCCGAGGTGGTGAACCAGGCACTGCGTGGCCTGGAGATCCTCAGTAAAGTCACCACACTGGAAGAATCCGTTGGTGGTGGGCGATGAGTCCATGAAGAAGTTCGGGGGCCTGTTCAACTCTATGACAATCCCGCCGAGCTTAGTTGGGTCGCCGTCGCCGTTCTCGAGGAAGATGTTCTTGATGTGTGAAAAAGGATACTCGATCTTGTACCCAGCCTGCTCATTGTTGATGTAGTAGGTCATGGTGCACTTGTCGGGCGAGTAAAAGATGATGAGATCCATCGTGTTCTGTCCAACTCGAGTCCACTTTCCAATGCTAAGCGACCGGCAAGTAAGATGATGAATCACTGCTGTTCAGTTAATACCTCACCGGGTCGGCGATCTGATTCTAGACTTACAAACTTTGCCCTGGCCTCCTTGGTCGCCGCCAAGCATCATGTTACCGTGACCGAAAGGCAACAGTCCAGTGCGGCCAAGGTAAGTTCCACCAAGGCCTTTACCTGACTCCATAGCCTGCATAGCGAGGTAGGCTCGCATTGACTCAGGAATCGAATCAATGTCTTCGCCAGTTTCCAGGCTCTTCTTGGCTAACAGCTTGATCTTGGCTCGCCTATGTATTGTCAATGGTGATAATACTAATGTATTGGGGTCGTCTCATACCTGTTTTGGAACCAGATCTGAACAGACCTTTCGGTCATGTTGATCTCCTCAGCGATTCTCTCACGGACAGTAGCAGTCGGTGTCGGGTTGTTGTTGAACTCCATCTCCAGTGTCGTCAGTTGGTCTTGTGTAGCACGCTGTCGCTTCTGGTTCTTCTGTTGTTGAGTGAGTGTGCTCTTGCGGGGAGGCCTCCTCGAGGCTGAAGAGTTATTGGGGTGTGATGCTGAGGGAGAGGGGGTCTCCTTCTTCATCGAGGCTGAGACAGGAGTCGGAACGGATGGTGAAGATGTCGAGTTGGGAGTGGAAGCTTGAACTGGTGCATGATCTTGACCAGTGGCCATGCCCATGCCGGGCTGCTCAACTTCCGTCGCCATTGCTGTAAAGTTGATCGCGTATATGCAATCACCCTCTGGAAACTAAATTAAAATGAAATAGATGTCAAGACTTGGACACCGCGACGGGAGAAACAGGCGGTTGTCGTCTATTGAACTTGATACGCGGGAAGTGTGTAAGTTTCAACGTGAGAACGGGAGACCGGGATGGAGCCGGAGAATCGACGACTAGGTAGAAGAAAGGTGGTGAATAACGGTTTATTCGACTGTTAGTTCAAATAAAGAATGTCGTCCTCTTTCCTTGAATAGGGAAAGGAGGCAAGAATAATGTAGCGTGATGGCGAGGTAGCCGATGGTCTCGAACGTTGTCGACGTTGTGAAAACGTTGTCGACGCAGAAATGATCGTGGTGTAAGCGATGATTGAGCCTAAAGAAAGAAAAGGTCCCGGAAAGAGTGACGGGTACCGAATTGGCTTGAAGATAGAATAGTTCAAGAGAGTGACTTAAAGAAAAGAAATGAATGAACAAAAGGGACGAGGGAGAAGAAGCGGTCACAAGGAGTGGACTGGCGATGTTAGATGGAAAAGAGAAACGGGGGGCGACGGGATGGGGGTAGGCCCTTCAAAGGAGAAGAGCCCTGGGCTGCTGCCGTTCCCTCCACCGCGGGTAGGGTACTTGGATCGGGGTCATGTTGGCTCTCTCCACTCCCAGGTACTTAGGAGCGGTGCCATAGGCGGCTTGGGCGTGGGGACACGAGACGGGACTGTACCAAAGAGCTCTCGAGACTGGGAAAAGGAAAAACAGTGGAGGATTCAATGGGGCGTCCATCTGGGTACCTTTGGCCGCCGTTCCGCGCAGAAGCTGGCGTCAAGAACTGAGTTGCGGGTATCTGAGGTGTGGCTTGAACCGAGTGACTTAGCCCCAGGTACCTCCATCGTCTGACTGGACGCGATGCGCCGAGGTGGAGGGCAGACAGCAGCTTAACGCGCCCAGGGGCAGTGACCGTTGCAAACCACAGCGCCGCCTCGCAGCTGGTGAGAGCCAGGGGGTCATGCACCGCAGCCCTGAAGTTGAAGGAACCCAGCAATGGACCCAGGTGTGGCCATTCAGCGCTTCAGACTTTTCCCCCTGGTCCCGCAGCCCCCAAAGTCAGACTGCTTTAGACCAAGTTGAGCTGCAACTGCTCTCAACTTGCACCCATCGACGGGCCTCAAACACGTTACGTCCGACGCCAGCCTCTGCCTAAGTTAGTGCAGAGTTAGAAGCTAACACTTCTGAGATCAGCCAACAACACCAAAAAGGCCCCAGCTTAACCATAGCTGGGACGTGTCGCTGAATTAGGTAACTGTGGCTCGACCTCCTTTTCAGCCTTGTCTCTCAGATCCTGCTACCCGACAATTGATACCAGCAGTACCTCGCAGATGAGGAACCCCATCTAGGCGAGGAATTTTGTCCCGTCTTTGCTCGTAGCACTTGACTAGGCCCCTTTCTTGTGGAAGAAGCCAACCGTGTTACGCCCAGCCCGCAAAAGGTGCACGAGGGAGGGGCCTGCTGGTGAGTGGCAGGCCATGGCGGGCCAAACGCACCAAGACTCTGAACGAGCCACTGACGAGTCCTTGACGAGAGCCACCGAGCGAGCACACTGATACCCACCAAGAGAGGACATCCACACCCACTCAAGCCGCGCTGGGAGCCCACATCCGACACCACCACAAACACCCCAGCTCCCCAACGCGCCGAACAAAGACATCCATTTGTCCATCCACGCACGTCCATTCAGGCGGACTTGTCTGTTCGTATCGACCGTCCCTTGCCCTAGACTTGTTTGGACTTTGGACTGTCACTTGGCGGCAGGATATGCCAATCCATTGCCGCCTTTGGTTTGGAAGGCACAGTTGAGCATCATGCAATGTATCTGACAGACCGCGGCCAGTGGATGCCTTGAAGGGCACTGAATGATGTAGATGTCGAGCTTCGAATTCGGCATCCTTGAAAAAATCCAGGGGCCCCAGACTGCCGCCGTTGGGGAGGAGAATGGTCCATGTGTGGTGGACATCATACTGGCCTGTGCGATTCGTGGTTCTTCATGCTTGGCCTTTGGAGTTCAGTTCAAATCCTCTTCTACACCTGTGAGCCGTGAGCCGTGTGTACTGGGTAATGATTGACCTCCGGTGACGAGTCAATTCTGGACGTGCTGCTCTTTTCCCACCCGACAGAAATCCTCTGCTTCATGGCCTTGTTGCTGAACGTTACATACGACGTCGCTAGCAGTGGATGTGAGTCTGAGTCTGACACTGTCGTTGCGAATTGATGATTGGCGTTCTTGTCCCAGACATGGGACCAGGGTCTATGTCATGCAGCACAGAGGTTTGGCAGTCAAGTTGACGGGCGACTGAACAGGAAAGCCAAGCCACAGGCACAAAATCGCGGCGAGAATCGAACAGAGATGCAACGCGGGAGTGGAGTTTGAAGCGTTGGGTAGCGTGAGAGTTTGACGACTGTAGGGACATGGATTTCATGGTGGGGTGGTATCGGTAGGGCACGGCACCTGCGTCAGGGGCGAAGGGAAGGAAGGCTTCGCCCGGCTTCCATTTGCTTGTGCAGTTCCGATCCTGTCGGGTGAGGTCAATGAATGCTTACACGCACACGCTGTTATTTGTGCATTGCATATCTGGCTGTAATGCATCCACTGGACCCTGTTTTCGCAGACTAATGCAAGGTACGCGCCAATAGGCAAGAGCCTGCTCACTGTCGTAAACGGCCCCCAAGACGGAGCGGCAAAAAGGGTGCTGCGCCGTTTCAGTATTGTCTCTCATTGGTCATAGTTAGTTAACCCTCCTGCCAAAACAGGCAACCCAGAAACGGTCCGGTCTTGCCCATCTTGAACTGTTGTCCATCTGGAGGAAAGGCGTCACCAGCAGACCAGATCCTACTAACCCTTCCGCTCCGTACACCAACCCGACTTGATTGAGGCATCTCGATTCGCGAACCCATGTCACTCTACACTGTCAACAGAGCACGCAAAGTCTGTTTCGTCTCGCCAAACCCAAGAATGATTCAGCAGTCAATCTTTACTACCTAACTGGTACTATTTTTGTTCGAGTCGATATCTCGGTAGCACTAGACACAACGCATTCCCAAATACCCCACGATGCGCGTTATGACCCTGTAGCCATGACACAATCGCAAGACTCTACAAGAAGCACGTCTTGTCATGATGGGTGTCGATCATATTGCAGCCCTGCAAACATAACAGAGCCCGGCAGTCGGAGCCAATGTTAAACTCCCCGTTGATCGGTCCATCGCACAACCCCAGTTCAAAGGATGAGGGGCAGAGAGACAGCGCCTGGTCCTTCACGCACGACTTGTTCCCGTAAGACCATGCTTACATGGTTGATCTGCCTGCCAATCGTCTCCTCGACCCGACTATGGCCGGTCTCGATATCAGACGAATTGGCACAACTGCAAATACATCCATCTATGACTGCCCTGTCACTGACACGTTGGTCAGATTTCTGATGTCAATTGTCTGTTCTGTCTGTCTAGTCATGGCCTCCACAGCTGGGTTGACCCATGCTCTCGATGGTTTCGCCCAACCAACACCAATCCACAATAAGTTTCGATCAAAAGGAAGAAAAACATGACCGCTCTGGGGCCCTTTATTCCGATTAACTCTCGGATTCGTTCGTCATGGTCTCATGTTTGTTTTAACCAAGTCGTCACGCATCCGCTCACATTGTGACGATTTTAATTAGTGAGTCTATCATCAACGTATCAACTACAATGCTTGTCGGTGCTGGTCCTTCTCGCAAACTGTATTACTGTTTCTGACTCATGGTTCTAGCCTCATGTCGTTCAGATCACTGGCTAGTTGAGAACTACAAGGATGAGCCGTAAAGAGAAATCTGGAGACATTCGCTTGAGCGGGCGCTGCTTGAGGAACCTTTTGTACAGCGTAAGTTCAAGTTTTGGGCAAGCTTATCTTCACGACGCGTTTCCCCCCATTCTAAATCCACGCCAAAGCCGTTTCAACATGGCGTATCACGTACAGATTTATGGCCTGTCTAGGCAGCAACAAAAACCAGACGAAGGATCGTACCACATCACAGCCATGCCACATACACCTTGTTGGTGTGGAAGACATGTGAGCGAGCTGCGCTCTAAGACCATGTTCCTGCAGTAGCCTCCCTTCTCATCGCCATACCGTCAAGCACTGTTCTGGGCCAGGCTTGTCCATCGGCCCCTTTTCTTGTGGTTCTCCTGCGAAGCGTCATCGGAAAGAGTTGAGATCGACACCATTTCTAGCAACAAGTAAACCCAGAGGGCCGTCTCTAGCCCATTGACGCTGGGACCGAAAGTCGGTCATGGCTTGGCAACATTAGCGTCTGTCAACTGGTTCACCTACCTCTCACGAGTAAGAAGTTAAACGTCATGAAGGAAGCATGAACGAGATTGTTCAGGTCTGGAAGCTACTATCTAGGCCAGCAATCGATGGTTCCACGGTGATGGCTATACAGCCTTTGCCACTATCCAAAGCCTCAACGGCCGTGGCTATTGTCCAAACATCTCGACCTCAGGTATGGACTGGCGCACTGGTTTTCGGGTTACCGGTACGTACCTGCAAAGTCAATTCCTTTGCCGGCTCCGACTCTTCCACCGGGTACCGTGGAGGTGACAGGAAAACACAAGACACCAGCAGACAGAAAACATGAGGCTGCTGTCCAATTACTTCCTTCACCCTCCCAGTTGCTTGCCGGGTCGGGGCCGCTACCCCTGACCTGGACCCCTGGACTTGCATCTTGGGGTCTGGTACCTTGCAGGATCAGCATCATCTAAGCCAATCCAAGTCTCCGCCAGGCGGCCACATGCCACTGGGCCCACAGTGACCTGCGGTTTTACTTCACCCGAGCATGTCTAGGGGCATCGCACCGTCTGAGACCGGATGGTTTGTTTTTCACGTTCTTTTGGAGTCGTGGTGATGTGCGTGGTTGACCGGACCAAGGCGGCCGTGACGACTCTCTCCGGTGTTGCATAAACTCCCGAGGTATCGAAGTTTCTTTGATAGTGATATGGCCCCTTTTTCCCCACGCTTTGCAGCGTCCAAACAGCAGAGTGTGGCGCATCCCAGCGCTAATTGTCAACAATCAACAATCAGAGAAAGAATTGCTACATCCACAATGGTTTCGCCAAAAGATGCACCTGTCTTATGAGGCTGTCTGGAAAGCACAGACAAATACAAAGTACGGTTGAGAACCCTACTGTCGATCGAGCCTGGTAGAACCCATGACTACGAGTAGGGTTCACGGTCTGTCACCGATTCTCTCGCCCTTTACTGGCCATACAGAGTTCTCTCAGGTATCCGGCATGCATAACAGGTCTCGAGCTCCGTCCAATGGCGGCAATCTCGGAGCAGGGTCTTGTATATGCATCCTTGCGGAGATAGCAGCGCGCGTCGAGCGCGTCTGTTGACCACTTGATTCTTGGTTTTCGCCAACTGTTGCAGAATTGGCATGCACCGCTCAGGAGATGCTCCCTTGATCCAAGAATAACCACAAGCTTGCCCAGTAGTTCCTACATCCAAACGCGTCGGTGACACGCCAAGATTGGCGGCTCTTATGCTAGCCTCTGTGGGGATTCGCAGCATCATAGCTCCAGCTGCACCGCTAAAACGTCGATTAATCCATAGCACAAGCCGCCGAGCAGCTGAGGCATACAGGCAGGCTGAGCACGTTTCTGGTTCTAGCCAGATGCGCTGAAACGTGAGTCGCTCCCCTGTTTACCTGTTCAGGGTTGTGGGACGGCAGTCGAGCTAGGCATGACCAAAATACGGGGGGTCTGAGACCTTTGACGTCTATCATACTCTAGCTCACCTCAGGGGATTCTAGGTAGGAGATGACGGCTCAACCGCATTCTAGATGCGGACCATTGGATGTCCGGGGTCGCTCTGTTCCGAGCACGCACGGCCTGTCAGTTGATCATCTACTTATCGATTCGAGTCAACCGGACGACTTGAGATAGGGGAAGAGCCTCTAGACCAACGACACACTATGTCATAATGGCAACGCCCACGACTGACGAAAGCGCCTTGAGAAGCATCCCTTGCATCAAACTACGACGCCGCCAATAGCCACTAGCTAGCCATTTTATGGAGCTATTGAGCATGTCCCCTGTGTTACAGCTAGTGATCCAGATGCTACGATGGCATACCGATCTTAAAGAATAACAGTTTCGATGCAGTGAGCGCGCCATTTAATGCTGCTTTGTCTTCTCATATTGTCAAAATTAAGAGGCGCTGCTGTGTTATGGATAGGCAGACGTGCTATCAAAGATTCAAAGCCGCACGCTTTGACTCGAAACAGAACCAGAGCTGCTACAGCCAGCAACTCAACTCAACTCAGGGCTCAAACTTACGACATGACATTCGAGGTCTCGAGGTACCGACGGAGTGGTGCTTGTCAGATTGATGAGACCCTGTCTTTATCCCTACCTCGTGGAGCTTCTCCTGTCACCTCGCGCAGGAGCCGAAATAGTCTCATGACACTACCGAGAATTGAATCCGTACGACGTAAGACACGACCTTGAACCACGATTCTTGGGTCGCACGGTGTAGAGACATGGTAAGCGAGTCGTGCCATGACGATATCAATCAACAACGGGTACCGCGGATACGGCAGATGAAGAGCGATGCCCATATCCTTGCAGAGATATTCAAAATCAGCTTCCGTCAAATAGTCATGCCTCTGCTTCACATAAACAAAGGGGAAGTTGTGAATGCATCATTGTCGAGTGCTTCTCTAACGCTGGGCATCAGTCTTTGGCTCATAGCTCTCTCATGACCTCCTCCACAGCCCTCGCGGCCATCCTCTTTCTCTGCTCCTCTCCCATCCCTTCACCCGCTTCCCTCACAGCTTGCAGTTTCCTCATCATTTTCTCGATCTTGATGATTTCATCTTCATCTAGCTCGTCCAAGCCGCCTCCTGAGGTGACCCCTGATGCACCCTCCTTGCTGGTCCCAGCCTTTGTGGACTCTGGGGGCTCTTCGACATCCTGACTTGCCTCCCATATCGCATGCCTTAGGCCCTCAAAGTCGGCCTTGTCGAATCCAAAGCCCATCTTTTGAGGATCTATCTCGCTGTCGTCGTTGACTGCTTTTGCGGAACTTGTCTCGAAGTCGCCAAACTCTGAATCTGATAGTGGCATCTCAAGCTGGGACCAGTCGTTTGCCTCGAGGGCCTGTTTTACGCGGGCAACTCCCGTCTTTTCTGTTTCTCATGTTAGTAGTTGCCACAACGGCAGTGATAAACCATACCTCCAAACTCGTTACGGCCTGTGTCGCCTTTACCACCAACAGACACAAACTCCAGTCCGGCCTCTGCACAAATCTCATCCCACTCTTCCTCGTTCCCATCGCCTCCCACGCCAACAGCCAACCCTACGCCGTCCCATTCCCATCCCCCCAGTCCCTTTTTCAACACCTTGCCAACGTGCTCTACCAAGTCTTTTGCTGGATGATGCTTTGACTCAGAGACGGCATCCGCGGTGAAGACGACAACTACACCTCCGAGGACAGCGAGCACTTCAACGGCTTCGGGCGACAGGAAAGACTCAGACCAGTCAGAAGGTGATGCGATGAGATCGAGCCAAATAGGAACAGTGGTGGAGTAGTATGGCGTTTTGAGTGGAAGGGGATGGGTTGTGCCAGCCAGGCCGAGGGACGGGTCTGCTGGTGTTTCTGGGGCTGAACCTGTGAGGTCTATATCATATTAGTTGACGTTGATCTAGGACTGAGACGATATGGCATGAGCATTGACTCGGCTCATGCACGTCCAGTTCTCGCAGCCTAACCCTCACAGACTTGAAATATGAAAAGGTAGGAGTGAATGCTTCGACTAACCCTTTACCAGCTTGGACAAGACCGCCGTTTCGCTCTCAAGGGCCACGGCCAATATCCTCCTTGAACTGGAGCTCATCTCTGCTTCGGCCATTGCAGCGAGTTAATAGTAAGGTCGCTTTGTCGGTTTGTAAGTCATAGACGTAGCGAGTCTCAATGCCGAAAGAATGATGCTGCTATTTATGAGTTAGGTTGACCTTGATGAATGAGATTGGTAAGGGATGCGTAGACGATGAGTGAGCTTGGAGATCCCTTGGTGGGGTAGATAAGATAAACCAGTGAATCAGGCTACCCTGGAGCAATGTCACAAAAAGCAATAAAATTAATATTTGAACCATTTATCAATCAACCTTACCTGGAGCACCATTCAAGTAATGTGAGATTAAATATAATTTGATTCGAATACACTTAGTTCTCTACAAAGTCATAGCCCCAATAAACAAAGAGCACAATGCATTTTGCTTCTACGCCAACGCTCCCAACCATGCACGCAACAAACCACCAACCAACAAAAGAGAGTGATATCTTGGTCAAAAAAGACGCCCAGCCCAAACGCCCAAATAGACAGTGCCATGCCTCAACCGCGACTACTGCACGGCGTGTGACATCCACTACTCTCAACATCCCCTCCCCATCCAAACGTCCTCTGCAGAGCCTCAAGCCCAGCCCTCATACCCCTCGCATAGTCCTCCGCTCCCGGCGCAGCATACGCATCGTCGATATCGTCCTGGCTCAGTCTTCCCTGTCTCCTTGCTAGCACGGCTTGCTGGATGGGCCGTTTCCATAGGCGAATCCATTGGTCTTCACTCATGCACGCATACCGCAACGTGCCCTGTCTGTCAGGTCGACTCAACGACCACTCGACGTAGACCGTCTCAAACCAGCGCGTCCGACAAGCTACCCACGGCCATGAGAAAAGCCACAGCAGCGTGAAGTAAAATACCATGACGACCCAGCGCGTGAGCCGCCAGCGATTGGTGCGGCATTCATTGTATATCTCCACACGCGCATTGGTCGTCGGAAAAGTGATGTTGAGCTGTCCGCGGTAATTCGTCGCGCGCACAAGACTTTCAAGCCGGGCGCCCACGAGTGCAAAGTCCCAGCCTGTGATGCGACGCTCCAGCACAAATACCTTGAGACCAGCCTTGCTCGCGCAGTAGCGGTGGCACCACTGTGAAACATCCGGGATGCCCTCCTCCGGTGGTCCGCTGCCGCCGAAGCCTGGGGCGCGAGTCGCCTTTGTAGTGCCGCGCCGCACCTTGTCGAAGTTGTTGACGGCGCGGATACGGCGCCAGGAGCGACGGGTGGCCATCTCCTGGTATAGAAGAGGCGTCAGCTCGATGTGGACGTCAAAGTCGACGACGCTATTGCTCTGACGCTCCTCGCCCGACTTTTTAGTCTTGCTATGGAGGCCTTGGATGCGGACGTAGGGCCGCGGGGGTTCCTTGGCGAGGTCGTTGATGTGCTGCTCCAGAAACTCCGGATCGGTATCAAGACGCTTGTCGAGATAGTAGACAGTTTTGTCGTTTGAAGTACCCTTGAAGGGGTGAAGACCAAGACTAGAGCCGCTCATGGGGATAAGGTCAAAGGGATTGGCGTGGGGAGTTTCATTGTCGATGACGGTGTAGCTTGGCGGCGGATCGTCATCCTCTACATGGTCGCGGTAGGGTTCCTGATCACGATACGGAGCTGCATTTTGCTGATGATCCTCAGGGTAGTGATGCAGCGGCATGTGTGAAGTGGTTGTATGTGCCGACGATGCTACGCTAGACCCGTCCCCCAGATGCGGAGGTGTCTGTGAGGCCTGCGGATTACCGCTCATGCTGGGTGCGCGATCCACGGCGAGAAGAGCAGAGGGTTTCGACACGCCCACGCCCACGCCCACGCCCTTTGAGGGTTGTTGTGCCATCAAGAGAGAGGAGTAGAGCTAAGTTTTGGAGGTTGATGTAGATGGAGTCATGTATGAGCAGAGCACGTGCCCCGTCTCGTGTGGTCTCGCCACAGCTGATGTGACCCTAGAACTAGCTGTAGTTGGTATTTTCTGGCTCTAGGAGATGGAAAAGGATGAATAATGGTCTAAATAGTACACTACAAGAAAAATAACAGTTTTAAGTTAGAAGCACGCTCAAAGACATGTTGTCAAGTCGTCAAGGCCAACGAATCGGTGACGAAGCCCAAAGAGTACGTACCCTCCCCTCCTCTTCAGCCCAAGGTTGAGTAGCGCCACGCTTGTCCTTACATATCAACTCAAGCAAGGGTGAAGGAGAAATATACAGTAAAAGATTAAACGGCTAAACTTATCAAGACTCCTACAACCTTGACATAGTCTCAGAGTCTATATTCCAGTACCTGGACAACATGCTCATCTTCACCACTACTAACAACTTTTCAAAATTTGATTAATTAGGCTGTAATGGCTGCCTTCTATTCTTACTATTCAAACTCGACGACTCTCTAGTCGCCGATCACATATAGATACCCTTCCTTGACTCAGCGAACGCTCCACTCCTCCCATTTGATTGTACACAAGGCCGCCGCCCTTGATGCAATCTCAATCCTCCTCTTCTATACTCTGTAGCTTTTCCTTCTCTAGGAGTCGACCTCCACCAGACGACCAGAGTCCCACTTCTTCTTGGCTGCCTTGAGGAGCACGTCCAGCTCGCCGCTCATATCACACATGCTACGGAACGTGCCCTCCTTGTTGTTGATGAGTTCCCACGGATGGGCGTACTCGACAACCTGACCCTTATCCAGCACCAACACTTTGTCGTAGTCCACAATTGTCGCTAGTCGGTGAGCAATCGTAATGACTGTGCCGGTGAGTTCTCGAATGGTCTCCTGGATCTTCGAGTCGGTGGCATAGTCGATCGATGCTGTCGCTTCATCCATGACCAACACTGTAGGCGACTTCAGCATGGCTCGAGCCAGGCACAGAAGCTGCCGTTGTCCCTGAGACAGATTCGTGCCCGATGCGGCTACAGTAGACTGAAGGTTCAGGAAAATGTTCTTGTTGGTCGTGATAGCTGCCGAGTTTGGCGACCCGGGGGTTTGCGTTGGTGTTGGCGGCACAGTTGTAGGCTCATCGGGCCCAATAAGCTGCACTCGTCGAAGTGCCCCAAATATTTGCTCATCTGTGTATTGGTCAAAGGGATCCAGGTTGCTTCGAATCGTGCCGTGGAATAGTGTTGGGTCCTGAGGCACAATGGTAATGTTTTCACGTAGATCCTGCAAACCAATGCTGCCAATCTCCAATCCATCGATGAGAATCTTGCCCTTGTCTGCCTCCAGTGCTCGGAAAATGGCCAGGGCCAGCGAACTCTTGCCTGCACCTGTCCTTCCCACAATGCCCACCTTCTCCTGCGGCTCGATCTTGAGCGTGATGTTGTGCAGCACTGGGTTCAGCTCCTTGCGGTAGCTTGTTGTGTAATCCACAAACTCGACAGACCCCTTCTGAGGCCAGTCGACAGGCGGGCGGCTGTCTTCGATAACGGCTTCGGCTTCTTGCTCCACATCCAAATACTCTTTGATACGTTCCATAGAGTTCATGTTCTGTTCGTTGATGGCATAAAGTCGTACAAGCCACAGCACGCTCTCGGTGAAGCTCAATGCATAACTCAGAGAGATACCCGCCGCACCAGCATCGGTTTTTCCCAGGTTGAGAATGAGAAACATGCCCGCAAAGAAGGCCACCAAGTCTCCGACCACATCAGCCCGGAAAGCCAGCCACCTATTGCAGGCCCATAGGTAGATGAAGGGTCGACTTTGCGTGTTGATCTTTTCTAGGTTGTCTCGGATGAAGCGTCGTTCGTCGCCATAAGCTCGGATTGTCGTCATGCCGCTCAATGTTTCACCAAACTGCTGGAAAAGAGGGCTGCGCTGGACTGCCTCGAGACGTTTCAGATCGCGCGAGGCTCGCAGGTAAAAGGCGGCAATAAGGTAGAAAAGGACGGCGATGCCTGCGGCGGCATACAAGAACTTTGGTGTGATGAATGAAATAAGGCCAACTGTCATTCCAAGAGAAATAGCACAGCTTATCACACCAATTGCCACGGGTGCAATCTCTTGATCAACAGCTTCCAGATCCTTGCTGAAGCGATTCATTAACTGGCCCAATGGTGTAACATCAAAGAACTTGAACTTGGCTCGTGTCACAGATGCTACCAGCCGGTCGTGGATCCTCTTCGACGCCGTCAACGATCCTAAGAATACCCACAGATCTCTGAACAGAGCCGCAAGAGCACCTGCAATTCCAATGGCAGCGAGTACGGTCAAATAGTACATGGCATTGACATTCTCGGGTCCACTTTGCATCACGATCTCTCCATTGAAAACTCTTGGACTTTGTTCGTTGGCAGAGCCAAATCGAACAGCGTTGGCAAAGTTGATACTCGAGAATTGACTGTTCGTGAAAGTGCTCGACTTGGCATCCATGCCTATAGGGCCTCCTTGTTCAACGTATTGGTTTGCCCATTCTCGGACCCAGAGATTGGTGGCCAGTCCCGAGACTTGCTGAGCAACAAAGACAAAGATAGCAACGATCCAGAACCACCACGGCCCCATAGACTGAAGATACAGCTTGAGGACGGGCCACTTGACAGAGCCAGTGGCCTTTGTCTCCTCCATAGCATCCTTCTTCGGCTTGTCCTGTGTCGTGTCCTTCTTAGAGCTGTCCACGCCGTCGAGGGCATCGCCCTGGCCGTTTACGGTGGTGTCATCATCGCCGACGCTTGAAGGAACCCGGGAAGGGATTCGCGAGGGATTGGCTGAGCCGGAAGTCTTTTGGATTTCCTCACCAAGTTTACCAGAAGCAATCACCTCCGCTGCGGATCCTTGAATATCAACACGACCATTGTCCAGCAATACCACATAGTCCGAGGCAGGCACGCAGAGAGATGTGTTGTGAGTCACAAGAACACAAGTACGGTTCCTCATAAGCGGGCCTCGGATGCAGTTGCTAAAGATCCATTGCGCGGTGTGCGAGTCAACAGCGCTGAGACAATCGTCGAGAAGCAGATGGGCCGAGTTGGAATAGAGGGCACGAGCGAGAGATATACGTTGCTTCTGTCCCCCAGAGAGTGTGATACCCTTTTCTCCGACTAGAGTTTCGTCGCCATGGTCGAGGATCTGGAGGTCGCGCTCGAGTGCGCAGGCCACAATGACATTCTTGTATCGTTGCTCGTCATATGGTTGAGAAAAGAGAATGTTCTCGCGGACGTTTGCGTTGACTAACCACGCAGATTGCGCGACGTATGCGATTGTGTTTGCAAGACCAGTTTCGGGATCTGGGTGAACTTCTTCTCGGCTGCGACCACCAGGACAGTAGACGCCTCCTTCAACCAGAGTCATTTCACCGAGGAGACCCATCAACATTGATGTCTTTCCAGAGCCAGTAGGGCCCGCGATGATATTCAACTTGCCGATCTGAAAGTCCAGGTTCAAGTCCATCAGACGAAAAGCCCGGGAACCATCCTCGGCAACAGTATCTTTGCTACCCCAGGTCAAGGTAGCATCTTTGAAACCGATTCGCCGGACACCATTCTCATCCACATTATCCAAGCCGAGTTGAATGTACTTGTCTGTCTCTTCCTCCATGAGGAATTCCTCGACACGATCAATCGAAACCTTGGTTTCCTGCACGTGAGCGAACATATCGCCAAATTGATCCAGGGGAACACGAAGGAGCATAAAGAGGGAGATGGCTGTGAAGGCAATGGATGGCTTCAGAGGCTTGTGCTCGACGAATGTGTAAACCAGGAAGGAGAAGAAGGTAATGAGAACAGGCACGGAATTCCAGATAGCAACAGCCAATGCCCAGACCATGAACCTTGATCGCAAAGCCTTGAGCTCGGCCTGACGCTTCTCGTCAATTATGCGGCCAAAGCGCTGCTCCCAGGCAAAGTACTTGATGATGCGGATGTTCTGCAAGACTTCGTTGGTAACATTAGTACGCTTGTCTGTCGCTGCGAGAATCCTCTTTGATGTAATGGTGAATCCCCGAGCAAGGCCGTAATTGACTGGCAGAAGCAGAATCATGACAATTATGCCAGGAATGGCGCTGAGGCCCATGACTTGCCAGAGCAGAACAATGGCCACGATCAACTGTGTAGGCGCAGAAGCACACAGGAAGTGAAGATATGCGGTAACCTCGGAAATCTTGAAGCTGTCGATAGACATGAGGTTGATGATGGTACCAAGGTTGGCTTGCTCATCATTAGTCTGCTCCTTCTTGTCGTCTTTGATGCTACCATTGGCGGATTCAGCATCGTTGGGCGAGGCTTTCTTGTCGTCTTTCTTCATACTCAGGGCTCGCTTGAGCTTGCCAATAAAACCATCTTGAGTTTCATCGCCCTTGGTGGACTTGGACTGAGCTTCTTCAAGCAAAACCTTGTCTTTGCCGGCAGATGCCTTGCGACGGAGAGCCTTGGCATAGATATCGCCGATAATAAGGGCCCGGACTCGGATACATATCTTGCGACCAATCCAAAGAGCTTGGTTATCGGCGTATGAACGTATGAGGTCAACTACGGGAAGACCAATGACATAAAGCCAAAGAACGTTTATCGGTCTGCTGTCCTCTGGTGCGGTTCCATAATTCTCGACGAATTCAAGAATCACCTTGAGAAGGAGAGTCGGCGCAAACGTGAATAGGCCAGCGAGGACGGCTAGGGCGCACTGAATGAGCAGATCGCGTCTGAAGTACTTCAGAAGGTGCATAGCAAGAGAACCGGTGCGCTTCATTTGGCGATAATCGGCGATGACAGCTGCGGCCTTGTCCTTTGGTAACAAATTCCAAACATGCTGCATTTCCATTGGTGTCTGCCAGCCCCTCCAAACGATCGCGTCGACCCAACCGAATATAGCGAGCGAAAACAGACTCGCCAGCGGCTCGCGCGAAGGTTCGATGCCATCCTCCCATTCCATAAGGACCGTCTTGTTACCCTTTCTAGTGGTCATTGCCATTCCAAAAAGGAGTGTGATGAGTCCAAACTCCACACACGTCAAAATCAAGTTGACCCGACTGACATCGTCTTGGAGAAAGGCAGAGCGGAAAACGAAGATCGAGAACACCCAATTGGCGCTGTAGAGGAAAGCAGTGTGGTTCCAGAGATGCGGACCTCGCCATTTCTTGACGCCAAGGATGAGACGAAGGGTCGAGAGGATGAAAACGTAGACCCAAATAACGAAGCCAGTAATAGCAACGGCGCGGCTATGACGTCCTTTGGCGCCATTAGAGAGCTGTAGCACATTGACAGCAACGAGGCCAGCGATGGCAAGTTCTTCAATGATTTGCGAAATAAATTGCCCAGGTGGTGTGTCGGACTGGACTATGGAGCCGCGAGTGGTGGTCTTGACGAGGGCCAATCGACCTCCATTGATTTCGAGACCTTCGTCGTCGTCAGAATCGTCAACTGTGGGGTCCTGCTCCGGGGGTAGATCGGTATGGCTGTGGCGGCGGTCGTTGTTGGAAAGCTGTTGATACCTGGCTTTGGATTTGGACCAGGCGCTGAGAATACGAGAAAGGCCGTACCAAGCAAAGAGCGCAACGGAGATGAAGAGAGCGATCAGGGGAAAGAGAATCTGCAGATAGCTAAAGTAGCACAAGTAACTCGGTCAGCCGGCCAACTACAAGAGCGCGGGGAAAAGAGATGAGGGTTGGGAGCACAAACTCTTGCCGGAAGCAGATACTGAAGTCATCGACTCCCCATATCGGCCCTGAGCATCGCGCGAACCCCATGGTTCCAGAGGATCTTGCTACTCAAGTATGAGGCCAAGCTCACCTCGATAGCCTGAGGCGAGAGACAGCCGCGGAAGCGGGAAAGCGAAGTATTTGTGATTATTTTGCGACAATGCGTTGGTTGAGTCCAAACAGAATTATCAAAAAAAAAAAAAAAAAAGTATAAGTTCGGGCAGATGATCGTCGGTGGGTTGCACGCGCCAGACCGGTCCAATGTCGCAGTGGCTGCGGCGTTGTTGGTCTCGAGTCTGTCTGACCTGTCGCAATTATCCCAGCCAAATGCTCAATGTCAGTTGCCACATGCAAGCACCATTGATTAGACCGTGGGGTGACTTTGTCCGTGTAGATGCTGGATGGTCGTGGGGACTGTGATTTGGAGGCCTTGGAAGTATGCTTCAGGCGGCGCGGATGCAATTCTGAGTCGCTCGTGTGCTCACGGTCGACTCGCAGTCGCAAGCAGGCCGAGATCGCTGGGCTCGTCCGTATTGATGATATACCAAGGTCGTATAGTAAGTATGCTGGACGAATCACCTCTGATCAGGCGTAGAAATGACCGAAAGAGTATCTAGAGAGAAAGAGAAAGAATAGGCAAGGCAAGTGTGATGCTTGTTATTGAAAAAGGAAAAAGATTAAGTGTGCAGTCGCTCCGATTGAGTTTTGACTGGTGAAGGTAGAAAAGAGGAGAGGAAGAGTTTGCGGCCGTTGGAATACAAGAAACAACACAAGGTCCGAGATGCGCTACCTTAGGTAGGTACCTACTCTTAGGTTGTTGGCTGGGTGGGAAAGTGGAGGGAAGGTGGTGTTGGTGTCGGTGTCGGTGTCGGTGTCGGTGTCGGTGATGGATGCCCTTGCTTTGCGGCTTTGCGGCTTTGCCCAGGCCCCAGCCTAGACTACAGGTATGAAGCTCAAGTGGGCCTGGGGCTTGGACTTTGACGACACGGCCTCCAAAGACACGATGCGACGAAACCTTGGGTCCTCTAGTTCGGGCTGGGTTATTCCTTGGGCTTAGTGCTGTTAATTTCAATTCCTTGTGTCAAGCATAGACAGTACTTGAGCTTTGTTTTGAGGTATGTAGCCTTACTCTAGTGATCTGAATGGCCTCTGTGCACTACCGTACTGTTGCTATCACGAGATCATCGTCATGACAAACACTCGCCGTTAATGCGAGAGCGTGGAGCCCCGGCTCTAGTTCTATGACGGCTCTGCGGGGACAATTGCTTGCTGCGGGTGCAACATCAAAAGTCCCAGGTCCGTCAAGGTGCCATTTTATCTGTGGTTTGTCATGATTGCTCTGTATTCCCCGTCTATTCTGGTTGAAACTGACTGCGAAGCAAAATGCTGCTGATTGATAACAACATCCTTGTTGCCCACCACTCCTGTTACCAGGCATTTGGAGGAAGCCTCCTGTTAGCACCTCGGCATAAAGATACTCAACCAATCTTAACAAATACACATAGCCTTATCCCATAAATGCTGGTCATGACGTACATGCTCCACGGTTCGGAATCCGTACCGGTCCAAGAGGCTCCTCTTTTCATTTACTGTTGGCCTTGACTCAGTAACGACAAGAGTCGTTCACAGCCAAGTCGAGACAATAACTATCACACAAGATAGACGAAGCTAGAAGGCTGACATCTGAGACACAAAGAATATCGATCGAGGCGCAGGAACGTGGTAACCGTTATGAATCAGTGAAATGCCAGCGCTAGCTTGTCTAATTTCCCGTGCACTTTGGTAGACACGGCGACGAGCTGGGATCGTGATCTCCTCAATCTCAGGAAACAATAAGCATAGAAGTCCTAGTCTATAAAATGGTCACGGAATGCAATTGAGTATATCAAGAGCTTACATTTGCGCCTTGGTCTCTCATTAACCATCTATCGTCGCATGTCACAAGGCTTCACCTCAATCTCCAATCCCATCGCCAAGGCGAACTGGACTAGTGTCTACATCGCTGTCGCAGTCATTAGGCGATCCAGTACCAGCAGAGCGTTCCACTTACATAAAAACAATGCACCATGTCCCTGACCAAGACTAAAGAGATTGGTGCGAATCTCTGCAAGGTCTGTAGACTGGGTGACTAGCTATGCTCGGATCAACTAGGCTGACGAACTGAGATGTTGTTTTCTTTACCTTGCAAGGATTATTCTTCAGCAACAAACAACCTAGACACTATGTGGTCTGAGCGCCCGAATTGGATGGTATCACAAACTCTTGATATGCAGGAAACTACAGCTTCACGGATACTGATGTCAAGAACGACAGTCATCGGTATTTCCAGACCTATTATTTCCAATTGACCGTTGTTCCTAGCTATAGCCCTTTTGACGCCAGTGACCATTACAATGCTTACCAACAATGACCCTGATGGACAAACAACCTCAAGAGCATCATAACTAAAGACCCTTCAACTGGACTGACGTTAGAGTTCATCCCTCAGCCTCAACACATGTAAACCCCGAGGTTGATCACTCTCTCCCTCACCGTGATTGGTCCTCCGCAATCCCCAAGGAAACCATCCTCACCGCCGGATAGCTACCAGATAACTCCCACTTGAACCTCACTCTGCTGATTTGCCAATTCCAGTTCCGTATCTCGCTTCCCAGGTCCCCCATGTTTTCTTGCCGTAGCATTCAACGCCTGTCCTGCATTCGCTGTAGTCAGCTGACCAATCGAAAACTGAAGTTCTTCATGTCATTGTAGCTTAACGGGCGTGTTCCTGCTGGACCGTTATCTGCCGTGCCGCAAGTATCATGACTGCAGGACCGGTGAGACTTGCGGCATGCTCTGCTTGGATGGCACAATTCGTGTTTGCGGTCGAACAAATGCCTGTGACCTTGGGCAGGATATCAGATGCCTTTTCCACCTCACATATCGTCAAAATACCTACGTGACCATCATCAGATCTACCCTGCAGTGCTCCAACATTTCGTCTCAACTGTACTGCCAAGCACAACATATCAGCACGAAAATTGCACACGACCTGCACACAAGATGGCATTAATATGTCATTCATAGATCGTTCTCGAGTTACAACGGAGCCTTTTCCGTACCACCTACACGCGGCTTTTAGACATGAAGTCCCTCTCCCCCAACCCATCATGACAGCTATTCCCTCGAGAATTAGTTGTTTAATATTGACACGACAGCCCATTGAACGCTGTCCCAGTGCCCTTTCCAACCAGAATTGACATCACTCCCCCGACTCCTCCGGCTTGTTGTAGCAAAAAGGAAACAAAAACCATGTTAACTATTTTATCTTCTCTTCCTCTTTACTGTTATACACAATACACCCGCTTAGCGGGCAACAACGTCAGGGCTGAATCAATCGTGCCTTGCGTTGGTGGATGGCTGATTAGCCCATAATCATGCCCTTCATACCGGACATATCACCCTCCTTGGCGGCGATTTCAAAGTAACCGTAGATAATACTGCGACATGTTAGCAAATGTTTGAGACAGATAGATGATTGACAACTTACGTGACAGCAAGGAGAGTACCGGTACCGGAGCCCAGAGCGCCCAGGAGGTCGCTGGTGACGGAGAGCGCACCAATGCAGGCACCACCAAAGGCGGCAGCAGTGGGAATGATGCGCTTGAGCTCCTTGTACATGGACTGGTCACGGTGACCGGCCATGACGAGACCCTGGTCCTTGAGCTGCTTAGCGACGTCACGAGGGCTGGAGCCAGACACCTCAATCCAGGTCTTGGAGAAGAGAGCGCAGGCACCGAGCATGTAGACGATGTAAGCAGCCATGTGGATGGGGTCGAGGAGAGCCTCCTTCAGGTTCTGAGGGGGAGACATGTAGTAAACGAGACCAGAGGCAGCGTGGAGCTGAGAAGAACCGTCCTTGGCCTCCCAGACACCGAAGAGACGGACAAGGAGGTTCTCAGAGAAGCGCGAGTAGAGCATCTGGCTGATAAGGAAGACGTTGGAAGAAAGAGCGGACTGCAGCATGATGGGCATGTTGGAGGTGTAGAACAGGCGGACGGGGTAGGATCCACGAGCACCACGCTGGCGGGAAGACTTGACAGGGATCTCGACGCGGAAGCCCTGGAGGTAGATGACAGCGGCGAAGACGGCAATGGTGGCCAGAAGGTTCATGATGTTGGGGAGGTTCTGGCGGTAGAAAGCCTCCTGGAGAGCGCGCTGCTTGTTGGGCCAGGTCATGAGGAGGTGGAAAAGGGCAATGACGGCACCCTCAAACTCGGGACCACGGCCGGTGTTGATGGTGGTGGGAGAGAAAGCCTTCCACATGATGGACTCGCAGATGTTGGTGGCAATGAACAGGGAGATACCGCTGCCGAGACCGTAACCCTTCTGGAGGAGCTCATCAAGGAGAATGACAATCATACCAGCAACAACGAGCTGGAGGATCAGGAGGAAGACGATACCGGCACCAAGGTCGGAGGGAGGGCCGTAGAGGCCGCTGAAGACGTAGACAGTAGCAGTACCGGCAGAGAGGATGAAAGCCAGAAGCTTCTGGGCAGTCTGGTAGAGCTCGCGGTCGGACTTGAGGTCAAGGTTGACGTCGATCATGTGGGTTCCAGCGAGGAGCTGGAAAACCATGCCAGAGGAGATGATGGGGGTGATACCCAGCTCCATCAGCGTTCCACGGTTACTCGCGATAACCATTCGCAGCCAGTATAGAGGATCCGAGTTGTCGGAGGAGACGATACCGTAAAGGGGCATCTGGCTCATAACCAGGAAGATGAGGAGGGTGAGGGCCGTCCACATCAGCTTCTGGTTGAAGGGGATCTTGGTCTCCGGCTGCTGAACCTCTGGGAGGAACGGCACGAACGGTTTGACCAGATCGAGGAATCGGACTAAGAGACGCAATCACAAGTCAGTTTGAGTTTGAAGATGGGCATTGGAGCCGCCAATTGCGCGCCTGTCGAGGTCGCGACGTCGTGTCTTGAGCTCTGGAGCTCTGCGGCGCAAACTGGGACTGAGATGGCAACTTACGAGAACTCATGGTGGGCAACGGGACGAAAGGGACAGAACAAGAATTGGACTATTTCATCCAATGAAGGGAAGAAAGAAAGAAAAGGAAGAGGATGCTGAGCTTGAAGAGCCCAGGCGATTTGAAGGGTCGATGGGAGAATTAAAGGAGAGCTGGGGGGCGAAGGTTGGCGATCTGGCTTCAGTGACCAAAATGTAGATGTGTCCAATATTGGGAGTGGAGTGACACGTGACCTACCCCAGCCAGGGGGAGCTCCAGAGACAGCACAGCTTGCCCACCTAAGACAAGGATAAAAGGGGTTTCAGCCACTAAGCTTAATTGTGGCTTTCTGTCCTAGATCCACTGTAATTTTTCCGTCAGTGACTCCGCTTGCTGGGCTGTTCTGGAACACAGCTTCGAGATACAGTCATGACATGGATTATAGTCTATTATCCCTGGTTAGACTATCGAGTCGACTTGGACGCATAGAACTTCTCTGTTAATGGCGTTCTCACCTTAAATGTTGCGTCGCCTGAGTCCTTTTCTCAGGCGAAATGTCACTACCATGTCTACAAGAAAACCTCCAGCAGAACCCCTCGTGGTTGTACTGGGATCTACCGGCACGGGCAAGTCAGAGGTAAGTCGATTCACATGTATACTAGAGAGTCTCTGACGTCTTGATAGCTAGCAGTTGAGCTTGCAACCCGGTTGAATGGCGAAATCATTAATGCCGATGCTATGCAATTATACAATGGTCTTCCAATCATCACCAACAAAATCACGCCCGAGGAACAGCGTGGCATCCCCCATCATCTACTTGGTCATATATCCTTGGATGAGCAACCATGGGATGTTGACGACTTCAAGAGAGAAGCCACACGGACGATAAGGGAGATCCGTGGCCGAGGACGGTTACCCATTCTCGTAGGTGGTTCGCAGTATTATGTCGATCCCATACTCTTCAAAGAGGTTATTCTGGACGACATTGACCTGGACACCTCCAAGTCGTTTCCAATTCTAAACGAATCAGGCGAAGTTATGCTCCGCGAGCTGCGGAAGGTTGATCCTGTCATGGCCGACCGCTGGCATCCCAACGATCGCCGCAAGATCCAACGTTCCTTGGAAATCTACCTACGGAGCGGCAAGCGTGCATCGGAATACTATGCCGAGCAAGAAGCTCGCAAGGGTGCCGCGCAGCAAGATCCCAACAAGCAGCCATGGGAGAATCTGCTGTTCTGGGTTTATTCGGAGCGCGAAGTGTTACGTGAACGTCTCGATGCGCGAGTGGACAAGATGCAAAAAGGAGGTCTTATGGATGAAGTACAGGAGCTTTACGACTTTAAGCACCAAAAAGAAGCAGAGGGTCGGATTCCCGACATGACCAAGGGCATCTGGCAGTCGATTGGATACAAGCAGTTTGAACCCTACCTTTCTGCCCTCAACGAGGGACGAGAGGCCACTGAGTTGGAAAAGTTGAAACATGCCGCCCTTGAGGAGATGAAATCAGCAACGAGGCGATATGCCGTCTACCAAACCCGCTGGATCAGGCTCAAACAGATCCCGAGACTACGTGAGGTTGGCCCAGAAGCTATGAACAACATGTACCTTCTGGACAGTACCGACATTTCTGCATACAGCGAGAATGCCGTCGAGCCTGCGGTACGACTGGCGCAGCAATTTCTCCAAGGCGAAGAACGCCCATCTCCTACTGAGATTTCTTCACTCGCCCAAGAGGTTCTCACGCAAGTGGGCAACCCGCCTCCTAAAACAACACCATGCAAGCGCACATGCGAAGTGTGTCATACAGTGCTGATGACTGAGGAGGCATGGAAGCAGCACTTGAAGAGTGCGACCCATCGGCGGGTCGTCCGCAAGAAAGCGAGGATGTCTTTGGTGCCGGTGGAAAAGAAGACTGAGGACAGCAAGGATGAGGCAGACTCTGGTCCAGAGTTGGGATCCATGTTCTCAGAATAGCAAACATAAAACAAGTCAATACCAATACCACAATCAACATGTATTTTGACTATGCACCAAAAATTCAAGCGGTTTGATGATTCTCGGCAATTATACTCTCGGGCGTAGTGAGAGCGGACATGAGTCGCTAGCAGGAAGTTTAATAAAAGCTTGTGACAATGATATCAGCGGTCTAAAGTACTGGACAGTACCAACGGGTTTCTAGACATAGCTGCATACCGGTATAGAATGCCTGTCTAATTAAGCCTTGGACAGAAATTAACAGAGTTTCGGTAACACTTAAACCCGATCGACAATCCTGCCACCCGCAGCTATTCACAAATGGCGTCGTGTTACACAAAAGCCCGTCATGTTTCTATTCAATCTCATACGTTTCACCTTAATAACAGTTAGTCTTCAACTTCGGCCTAGATACTTTGATATAGTAAGCTGATTTAAAAGGGTTGGCAACTCGCCAAGTAATATACTGGCAAGGTTATCCAACGTCGATTGAAGGGTTGCTAATGTAGCATCACTGATGCTGATGAACAAAAGACACGGCAAGAAACAAGACTGCGCACACCGTCATATATCGAGAAGTCGGATCCCTGACCAAGATCGTCGTTTAGAACCATACTACGTAAATAGACGGTAGAAGAATGCTTACGAAACTACTCCATGATCATGTCTGACAGCTTAAGTGACTCAACCTTCCGGTGCTTCCGTGTTTACGAAAATTCGATTTTGGATATAAGTCGCTCGTCGACTGTAATTTCTTGTATTTATATCATTTTCTCGCATTTGGTTTGATCATTTAATGTTGTGTTGGCCGTCATGCATATAGCATCAACGGCTCTGGCTGTATCGATTTCCTTATACGGTATCCTGGTAGTGTGATACATCTTGAATCATCATCGGACAGGGCTGAGTTTTTGATCCCTTTCGGCGGACTTTGGCAGCCAACTCCGCCGCTGTCAACCCGTCCGACTCGCTTTCGGTTTCCGAAGAATTAATATCATTGGACCGTTGTCAAGTCAGTTCTAAGCTTCCCGCTTACATTATCCTTCTGGCTCTTTGACCCATGTGAGACCAGCAAATACTTCCGTGATTTCCCATACTGAGACCATCTTAGCACTCCCTTGGTCGAGATATTATCGCGCAGACCAAACAAACATCTGGCCTCCGTTTCTGAGCCTTGTTTAACCGAGTACGCGGGCTAAATTACGACGGCGCTGCTGTAGGCCTCCATTGGTCCCTTTAATGCCTATAAACCCAGCATCCCTTCTAACTTTGCAGCACTCAACCCCTGACATCACCGAAAAACCCGGCTCCAAATTGCACCGTTTCTTACGTTACGACATTGTCAACTACAACTGCATGCTTATCGCACTCACTAATTCTTGTCTTTGATCTTCACTTTCATTCCATTCCTTTTCTTAAGTGCCTTGCTTTGACTGTGCCCCTCCCCCTCACCTGACCAAGCCTCCAGCGGCGCTCTATTCCTGTGGAGCTCAAATTGGCGTCATCGCATAATTTACTCGACTTCTACTCTTCTGGCGACCCAACTCATTACCTATCGGATGTTATGTGAAGCCTGATCTTTCGCGGACATGTCAAACAACACCACGCCTGGACCGGGCTCGCACAAGACGCCCCGAGTCTTGGCCTGCGTCTTGTGCCAGCATCGCAAGATCAAGTGCGATCGCAACACGCCCTGCTCAAACTGTATAAAGGTGCGTCAGCTTGGATCACAATCTGGTTATATGTCATGTATCTATGCTATCTCTATATTGAACCGTTGCATCTTGACCATGTCGCATTTCCTAATATGAGCTTCATAACTGACTCCATCTCAAGGCAAATGTGACGTGCACGCCAAGCACACCAGCTCCCGCCAGGAAGCGCCGGAGACCCAACCAAGATCTCCAGGAGCGACTTGCTCGATGTGAGCATTTGCTCAAGCAGTATGCTGATGGCTCTATATCGTCTCCATCTGCTGCTGTAAATTCACCTGCTGCTAATGGCTCGCTGCCTGACGCTCCTTCTGACATGCCTATCAATGTTGATGGTCAGTCCAAGTGGAAACCAGCTGGAAAGATGGTCAAAGGTGAAGGTGGTGTACGATTCATGGATAGTTACCTCTGGGCGAACATCCATGATGAGGTGAGATCAACCTAGTCTGTGCTGCCAAGACAAACTGACGCGGCTGAAGCTTCAAGCCATGAGAGAAATTGTCGACACCGACGATCCTGACGAGTCCAGCGTTATGGGGTCAGAAGGAATGAGCCCTGATTACAACATCGATCTTCTCCTCTCCTCGGATGCCTCCCATAGATCAATCGAGGAGCTTCAGCCAGAACCTGTCCACGTTTTCAGACTCTGGCAGTTGTTTGTCGACCGCGTCAACCCTTTGACCAAGATCATTCATGTCCCATCCGTTCAGCCATATGCTCTGGAACTCGCCAGCAACGTGGCCAACATCCCACTCAACTTCCAGGCTCTCTTGTTCGCCATCTTCACCATGGCGACAGTATCTCTCACTGAGGGTGAGTGTGTGCAGATGCTGGGGATTTCTCGTGAAGAAGCCTTACGAAAGTTTACTGTCGGAACCAAATTGGCGCTGACAAAGTTCAACTTTTTAAAAAATTATGACATGGTGGCTCTGCAGGCATTGCTGCTCTATCTGGTAAGATGCTTTTACCACTTCGTGCGAGTATCTGCACTAACACACCTAGCTCTCTCTCCAGAACCGCTATGATAGACATGCTGCTTGGATCCTAAGCGGAATGGTTGTACGAATCGCCCAAAAAATGGGCTACCATCGAGATGGTGACTACCTGGGCCTCAACGCCTTCGAAACAGAGATGCGACGTCGTATGTGGTGGCAGATTATCCTGCAAGACGCAAAGAACGCTCTGGTATCTGGCTTGAGCCACTCCATGCTTCCAACTAACTGGGACACCAAAATGCCGCAAAACGTCAACGATGCCGACCTTTTCCCCGGGTCAGTCGAACCTCTCCAAGCTCGCGAGGGTCCGACAGAGATGGCATTTGTTCTAGTCAGCTTCCAGATCGCAAAGTCTCTGGTCAGTGTAGAAGCTCTCCATGGGACGCCAGGGTTGGAAGCCGCAATCATGGGCGACGACTTTGAGGGCAAAGATCCCACAGCCTATCCGAGCATCGCCAAGTACCGGGAGTTGGTGGATCAATTGGAGCAGGATCTCAAGGACGTAGAGGATCGCTATATCGACCCAACCGCTGGACCGGTACACCTCGCCGCTCTAAGCGTTCGTCCGATGATCACCAGCAAGATGAGGGAGATGCTGGTGCCCATGAGAGAGCAGCCGGAATGGGGAACCGAGATTCTTGACAAGAAAGACAACCTTTTCAAGATTGTCTTGATGAACAACGAGCACAGCACCGACGCTTACGAGGTCATGGATCAAGCAGGATTCCTCTGGTTCTTCAAGCACCATTTCCAGATCGAAATCTTCACTGTTATGACCAAACAGTTGTGCCAGCGACCAACTGGCTCTCTTGCGGACCGCGCGTGGAACATGGTGCAGAAGATTTACAGCTATCACCCAGAACTCTTGGACATGACCCAAAAGACATACATTATTCAAGCCCAGACGGTATTGAAGGCGTGGAAAAACCGTGAGCAGGCCTTTAGAGCAGCGGGCCTACCTCTCGAGACACCAAACTTCATCTACCGCCTGCGCGATGTTCTGACGAGTGAAGCACGCACCTCAGAACCGTCGCCGCAGCAGCCCATTGCTCAACCTCCCCCATCAACTACACAAATGACGGATCTTGACCCTTTCCTGGGTAATTATCTGGACGTATCAACGCTCAACTGGGACATTTGGGGGGCCATAAACCAGCCGCAAGAGAATCAGCTACCTGCTTTGTCATTCGGCAATTTTGGCATGGGCAACATGAATTAGGGTGGGTTGACTGGCGTAGGGGACCTCGAATTTTGAAATTTGGTGCTAGGTATGATAATGATCCGGGAATCTCCACGGAGTAGGGTGCATGCATGATAGGTACTATAGAGCGGCGCTGGATGGTCTTTAACAGTTGGAACATTCCTGGCAGGGATACTTGTTGTCTAACGTGTACTAATAAATGTGATTTAGAGGATAAAAAATTGTAGGCACAGTTTAGGTTTGTCACCATTCTATAGACGTCTTCACGATGGTGGCATGAGGTTTATTGATCAGTGAGTCTGCCTTGATTCACCACTTTCCACCCCTTTTTCATGCCGTATCCTCATACTTGATTCCTTTCCCTTCAGTACATGTCGTTGACTTTCTCGATTCATTCCACATCGTCAACAACAAGTGTCGCAGCAGTACTCAGTTGGTAGTAGAAGTATCGCCACGACGCTCACGGCCAGAAAGATCCTCGAGGGCATAAGTCCCCTGACCAAAAGCATTCGCCGAGCCCTGCTGGATGATGCGAAGGTTGCGAGCAGCGCTACCAAGACCGCGAGTGGCCTCGGCCTCAGCCTCCGGGTCGATGGTGGGATCGTGAGCGGCGCGCATACGGGCACGGCGGACACGAGCGGCGTTGCTGGCCGGGGTCTCGTGACGGGGGCGCCAGGTGTAGTAGAGGCCGAGCGAGAAGAACAGGACAAAGAAGACTGCGCCGAGGATGGCGACGAGTATGTTGGCGTCCATGTCGCTCATGCGTGGGGAGAGGTGCAAGGCGGACATGGTTGAGGATGGGTAGTGAGATGAGCTTCGGGTGTTAGTGCTTGACCGGGAGATGAGGATGTTTATGCCGTACCGTAGATACTTTTAGGACTCTTGAAGAGTATTGCTTCTGGCGATGAGGATGAAGTCGTGACGGAGAGAGTTCTCGCTGATGAGATGAGAGTGTTATATATAGTCCATTGGAGGATGCAAACGCGATGAAGCATGATATATCATTGTTAAAGCGACCACAGTCGCAAATTGAGGACGAACAGAGGCAATGAACCGTGCTATTGAGATAATTATATTCTTGGTAAAAGTGTTTGAAGCTTGGTATTGTTCAAATATGTATACATGAATGTTCAGACCGAACTTTGGTGTTTGCTTACACTGGCAGTTGATCCAGTCATAAACAGCGACTTCGGGCAAAGCGAATTGCACAGAAAGTAAATTTAGATAGGATACCTCAAAAGTCCTGAGTTAATCTACTTCGACTATGAACCAGCAAACCCTATTCCTCTCCTTAGACCTCCTCCAACGGCCTCCCCTGAACATTCGTCACCTTCAGCATCTCAGTCATTCTCGCCTTGGCTTCAGCCTCGCGTCTCTCCTGCTTCTTCTGCTGTCGGTGGGCAAGCCACTGGAAACAGCTGCAGGGCAAGACGAAGAGAAGGAACAGACACACAAGTCCGACGGTGAGGCCAATGATGTAGGGTTTGTCAGAGGGACTGTCAGTTACGGGTTCTTGGGAGGCTGCTCTGGGGATGAGAGTGGTGAAAGTGGTGGAGGAAGTCATTTTAGGCTTGTTAGAGATTTATCTGTAGATATTGGTGAGTTGGTAACGAGTTCAGAAGTGAGATTGCTTAGGGATGGCTGTGAGGTGATGTTGGAGTTATATAGTTAACAATTCTTTATTTAGCCTGCATACAATTATGAACATGATACATACAAGGAACATGAGAACAAGTAAACAAATGAGTAGAACGCAAATATCAGTGATAGGCTCTTTGTCCGCTTTATTGTTCTGGCGTAAATATGAACATCGCTTGTGACCATTCGATGCATCACCAGAACAGCATTGCATCTGGAGCGCGTTCAACTCGATTCTGGGGGCTACTGAGTTTTCTGGCAACCTTTTAACAATGTGCATATTGTTTGCCGGCAATTTAAGCGTGAGCCTGGATAGATATCTCGCAAGCTTATGGACTGGGCGTTTAATACAGGGAAATGGCCATATTCGAAGACAAGTTGCAGTCTTGGCTAGATATTTACTTGCAATGGCAATCAATAGGAAGCGATATGCTCATCATGAGAACCTCGACCATCTAATGTGACAACCAAATGCTTCAGTGTTTTTATCCCGTTTGACACAGCAATATTGCCAGTAATGGTTTGTCTGAACTGGTCAGCCCTCGCAGCCCAGGTAACCAAGACGTTACTACAAGATTACGCCCATCTCTGTTGGCCAAAAGACAAGCTTGTTTGAGCTGCAACAAGATACTTGTACTTGTCCAGTATCATGAATACTCGCCAAAGCGACAAAGTCAAAGTACGCGATGACCACGAACAGGCGCCGTGCTTGCATAAAGCAACGAAGCAACACACTTTCACTGGATCAGAGCCATACACACTACTCTGGTTGAGTCTGCAAAAGGCAGGCCTACTATAGCATACCACGCAAAAATGTAGATCTCAAAATGAAACGACACCTAGACGGAGAGAAGCTAGGTGTCGAGATTAACGACGGATCCAATTTCCCAATATTCTTCTCAGAACTGTCCTCGAGTCCAAAGACCCTGCCTGCAATGCTGCCCACTCTCTACACTAGACAGCGTGCGGCGGACGTTCTTGTCTATCTGAAGAAGAAAGGGAAAAGAGAGGGAGAAAGGAGGGAAATTTTCACAATAAACAAGCTTGATTGAGCGCTTAGTCATCGCAAATATTGCACGTGACAGAGCCTGCCGGTAGGTGGATCAAGCGCGTTCCGAGATGATGAATCTGAAGCACCCCATTGGTCGAGCTGGACCGAAATGCCGAGGGTTCCCTTCCGGTCGAGAATAGGAAGCCATCATCATCGATACCTTGTTCTTTAGAACAGCGACACGGAACGCTTGGAAGAACGACGCCGACGATACCGTTGAACGAATTACTGGCCGACTCTTTGTAACCCAAACACCTCTCTCTCCGCCATCATGATCGCTCAACGTGTTGGCGTCGCCGCCCTCCGCCAAGGTGCGTCTGCGCAAACAAGCGAATAGCCTCAAGCTCCCCATCACTGACAATTGAGTCCAAACAGGCGCGGCCAAGCCCTTCTTTGCCCAGAACATCCCCAAGGTCGCTCTGGCCGCTGGCATGTCGACTTCGTCCCCTCGGTAGGTCTACAGAGAACAATTGGACCCTGCGTCTACAGCATCTGACATGTGCTCCAGCTCTTCGGTTTCCACCAAGCTCTCCCAACAAGAGGGTCAACAGATCCTCGTCAACCAGCGCCTCAACCGTCCCGTCTCCCCCCACCTGGCCATCTACAAGATCGAGCAGACCTGGTTTGGCAGCTCCGCCTGGAACCGAATCACCGGCTCGACCCTCTCCGTCGCCTTCTACGGCTTCTCCGTCGCCTACCTCGCTGCTCCGGTCGTCGGCCTGCACCTCGAGAGCGCGAGCATCGCCAGCTTCGTCGCCGGCCTGCCCCTCGCCGTCAAAGGCGGCATCAAGTTCACCCTCGGCTTCCCCTTTGTCTACCACTTCATCAGCGGCTTCAAGCACCTCCTGTACGATGCCGGCAAGGGCTTCGCCAAGACGACCATTGTCAAGGCTGACAAGTACATCTGGGTTGCCAGCGTTCTCGGTGCCATTGGTCTGGTTGCTTTCGTGTAAGATACCAAAAATCGAAGATTGGACTAGAAGAGCGGGACTAGAGGGCAACATACGCAGTGGATGATTATACTGTTGCAAGGGATATAGCTGAGGAGTATAGAGGGGACGAGAAACTCGTGTACGAGTATTAGCCCGGGAGGGCGTTCTTGACTTTGAGCAAACAATTTTATTATCTGTACACAAGCGCCTTGAAATGCTCGAGCATATCTGTAGCCAAATCTTGGATGAGGTATTCCGCAACCTAAACGCCATACGCCTCGTCATGATCACTACTCTTCAGATGCCTACTCCAAGAACCGGGCATCTAGGATTGTCCGGATCAGCCTCCTGTTGCCTGAGGATGCAATCTTTTCTCCCACGATAGGTCCGATGAACTCCTTGAGCTCAGACAACTCTGATTCTGAGTTCGACGTCCCATTCACTCCGTTGGCATCAGACTCAACGTGGTCTGCTAGCGAAGCCACCGCCTGCACAATGCCCTGCACCAGCATCTCGTAGTCCATCGTGCCCTCTGCCTTTTCCTTGAGAGGCTGCAGAATGCCCGAGTCAAACGTTTTGAGGTTTCGCAAAACCAAGACTCGAATCGCCTCTGGTCCACCTGCCTCGAGCAGACCTTGGATAGCACCGTAAAGGACAGCAGGTGGTTTGGTGGGATCGAGGAAATACTTGAGACATGTTCGAGTGAGTTTAGGTCGAAGAAGCGTGTTTGAGGCCGAGTATTTGCGCGCAATCTGCCCAACCAGCGATGCTGCCAGCTGCCGCAGGTCATACTGCTCCTTCAGGGCGTCGGTACCCTCATCAGTGCCCAGCTTTCTAGCCATTAGGCAAGTGAGCGCGGGAGCTGAAAGCGGACTGGCATATGGATCCAGAAAGAGACTTTTGTTCTCGATAAGAGCATTGGTCAATTCCATCATTTGCTTGAGAGTAAAGGTGTCGTCGAGATGATGTGTCACGCGGTCCATGATAAACGTGATAAAGTATGGGATAAGCTGGTGTAGGCCGGGGTCGTCCCTCACGGAACCAAGAGCGGCTTGCCGAAGGCGCACCACCTCTTCATCGGGGTTGTCGTCGAGCACGGCAGCCTGGATCTTGTCAAAGTAGAGGATAAGCTCTTTGCTCACAATATGTTTAACAGAGGGCTTCATGGAGATGTTGTCATTGCCTGCCAGAGCAGACAAGGCAGGATTGGCGCCTGGGCCCTTGGGGAGAAGCTCCTGCGACCGAGACTCGGATGTCGTAGGGTTCTGAGGGATGGAGGGCTGGACACCTTCGATGGCGAGCCAGTGTGCTAGCACAACATTCAGTAAATAATCATGAATCAAGGGATAGCCTTCGCACCTGTAAAACCCATGTCGCGCGGCACCTTAGGCAGCGGCGCATTGATGAGCTTTTCAAAATCAACCTCCTCATCCTCGATGTAGAATAGCGGCTGGCCAGGTCCGAGGCTGGCCTCACCGTATCGCAGTGGACGCGTGGAATCGTAGCCGTAGAGAGGTTCGACGTCGAGCGCCTTGAGCGCGAGCGAGATGTCGTTGACGGTCAGGGTTGTTCGGCGCGCGGCGCGCATGAAGCGCAGGGACTCGACGATGACCTGGCCGATTCGGTATTCGACGTCCTGGGTTAGGCACTTGAGGGCCTCTTCGTTGAGGGAGCTGATGCCGACCGACTCTGCGACATCCTTGACATTATCGGGGTTCCAGAGAAGCTTGGGGGTTTCGGCCGCCATGGCATTGACAGGTGAAGCGCTGAGGCGCTGTGAGTTTACGGGCGTGTCGGCAAGGCGCAGTAGTGGCTTAGGGTTGTTTTGTTGTTGTGGTTAAAAGAAAAGAATGATTGTGTTGATAGTTGGGTGTGGTAGTTTGGTGCATGCTCGAAGCTAGACAAGGCTGAGAGAGTTTAGTTAAGTGTTAAGTGTGGCTTGATCTGGGGTAGCGCCACAACGGAGATGAAGCTGAGCGAACATCAACCGAATGATTTTGAAGCCGCTTTTTACTATCTCTTGGAGGAGAAGGTGTTTGTCGCGTCATTTCATTGCAGAGCTTGATCCACAGGATTCCCAGGAATATTCGTTTTCACGAGTTTGCTTTGAGAGTCGCTCAATTGGGGGCATTGCCAATCTTACTTGTGCCTACTGTTTTGACCGATGCATCGTGGAGTCAATTACAGGTGCGAGCTTGGAGTTTGAGAGGGCTTTGGCGAAACATATTTGGTACAAGTATCACATGGTAAAAACGGCGAAGCTGGGCTCAGCCCCTTACTGGAAAGCAAAACAATCGATTAAATGAAAGACTAATGCAAAATGTGGTGCCGACGTAGCTCAGCATGTCATCACTCCTGTCCCTCTGCGTTCAGACACAACGTCGACTCTGTCCATGGCGTGATCCTTTACATCTCGTAGTGGTACTGCACATCAACACGAGTCTGCCGGACATTGCGGTAGAAAATGTCCAAGTCCATCAGACTCCTGTCCCCCTTGAACTCTATCTCCAGGTCGTTTCCGAGATCAGATCCTATCTCTACCTTTAGCTTAGAGTCGGCGGGCGCCCAATTGACCTGGCACAGTTCCTTCCCTGCAGGATTCAGATCCCAATCCGCCTTACGCCAAACGCTGAAGGTGCACACATAACCATCCTGAGTAGCCATGAATGACAGGGCCTTCGAAGGAAGCTGGCGCCGGTTTGGAGTGACGGTGGAGAGTCTCGTCCTGTCGAGGGGAAAAAGAAAATGTCAGTGAGATACTCTACAGAAATTCATTGAACGAGTCATGAACCAACCTTTGCAAGGAGCCAGTTCACGGAGCGGTTGACTTTAACGCCATACGCTGCCCGCGTAATGCGGGACAATACTCGTACAGACTGTCCATGCTGTTGATATCTCTGGGCGGCATGGAGAGCAGCGCCTCTGGACACTGAGTACCAGCTGAAGATGCCAGTTAGCCACGAGCGTGAACGGAGCAGTCGACAAATCCTACCCTTTCGTGTCATTGTAGCATTTTGTAATGGTCAACGGAGACAATTCCGAGACCACTTGCTTGATCTTGTTCTGTACACAGATGTTTCGACCAAATCCTCCCGCCACAATCAAGTGCTGGTAGATACTGTGTCAACGACTACCATTATCGATGGGATCTCAGAATACTTACTGAAGGTTTCTTTTTGGTTTTACTAGCAACCTGCTCAATCTGGGTTTTCACCAGCCCCTCCATCTTCTCAAGGATAGGATCGAATACTTGCGCAAGATCGTCGCTTGAGTACACGTTAATAAAAGACCTTCAGCTATCCATCCTGAGCAAACACAATGGACATGGCAGGCTTGTACTCACGAACTAAACTTGACCCTAGCCCCAGCCCAAGGGAGAGGAAAAGAGAATTCTCTGTCTGAACCGTCCCGAGAATACGAGTGCTTAAGGTCGTATTCCCAGTAGCGACGAGCGAATTGCTCAAAAGTGGCATCTGGGATCATCGCAAATGCGGAAGCGGGACAGATGCCCCTTACCTTGGATCTAAGGAGGGTCATGAACGCGTCATCTAGTAGGACCCCGCCTGCTAGAATGCACTCTCCCGGAATACATTCTCTCACCTCGAATGGTTGAAGCGAGGACACCGTATAGGCAATGGAGTCCTTATGAGATGGTAAGTATTGAAGCAGGTAAGTAGGAGCCTGAAATACTTACGACTGTACCCCCTCCAAGATCATAAACAATGACTACATCGCCCGTATCGAGACCACACAGCTAATAACTTATCAACCATACATGTACACACCGTGCGTGGGTGCAAACTCAGGGGTACATACCTCAGGGTCATCTTGACGGACCTCATCGTCCAGCAACGCAATAGCGGCTGCCTCTGGTTCCGAGAGAAACTTGGGAGCTAGTGTGATACGGTCATCGTTCAAGATCTCTGCGTTTTGAATGGCATCATACATGCCCTGTCGAGCGTACGTGGGCCAACCAGCTGGCACCGTCACAGTAACTTGGGCCAAGTAAGAGCCGCCATACGGAAGCACGAGGTTGTTAAGCCGATGGTAGAGACCGTCCCAAAGTGTCTTGAGGTATCCGGCAGTCACCTTAACGGCCGTGAGCCCCGAGAACTTTTCTCGCTCTCTGACCGTGGCATTGAACTTCTCCGAACGCAGCATGGCCGAAGGCATTTCATCTCTGGGCATCAGAGAGAGCTTGAACCACTGTAATCGACAATCATCCGAAAGCCCTGGGCAGATTTCGTTGACTGCGATTACACTAGGGATCTTTCCGCGATTCAGCAGTTCTGGGAACTTAATCTTCTTGCCCTGCTCAAAGTGACAGACGGCAATTTGGGAATAACTATTCAGGTGAGCAAGAGCGGCGCTTCGAAGCACATGTGAGTGCTTCATATTTCAGGTAGAGCTTACGTCGTCCCAAAGTCTATACCGATAAACACCAGTTCCTGGTTGTTGACGCCGGCCCCTGACGGAGGCGACGACAACTGCGAAGAGGACATCGTTGACGTCTGGAATGAGATATCGATAGAAGTTGTGAGAGCTTGCGAATGTAAGGAGTAGGGTGAGATTCTCTTGGGGAAATAAGAAGACTTAAGTAACTCGTTTGGTATGTTTCCTACCAGGGGACAGAGATGTCAAAGATTTCACTGCATGCTGCTACCTGATACGTCTCATACGCACCTTTCCGCCCGTAAGATGGGGACTGCAAACGATCAGTCATATTGGTTGTGCCAGAGAGTTGATAGAGTATCAAGGAGAGCACATCTGGAATGGCAGTGATGGTGTTTGTGGTGAGACAAGACCGGCAGACTTCATGAATGGCTTCTATTCATGGAGGGATGGCGCCTCTCCTGAAACAAACACTCGCGGCAAATAGCACATACGAAGGAGAGCGACAGAAAGATTCTGTCTGAGTGTCGGTCTAAGGCAGTATTGCGGCTTGGCAGAGATGATGAAAGTGTTTGAAGATCAGCCCCCACGAATGGGAGAGAAAGGCTGTTGGGCCTATGCAGGCAGACTTTATCTTTCGGTGGCTTATTGCTTTGTCGTGTGATCCGACGGCAATCAGCATCCAACGCTTCAGCAATAGCACCGTGACCAACGACTGGCCTTTTAGTGCATAGAAGGACATTTTTAGACACTCATGCTCCGCGGATGCTGACAGGGGGCCTTTGTTTGCTTAATGCCATGGCCTACCTCCTTGATTCATTCATGTCGTACAACGCATGTGCTTAGCCTCATTATTTCCGCTCCGCCAAATGGGGTTGGCCGTCGTTTTAAGCCATGGAAGACAACTACCTAAGCAACTAGGTAAGTAGCCACGGCCACACATGTAACGTGTGTTACCCAAGTCATGAGCATTCACAGCTGCCAGTTAAATCTTACACCTTGTCCCAACATATCGCGAGGCTCTCCTTTCTATCCCGCAACCATGACCGATCTTCCAAGATCTAAACGACTGCAGTCTTGCGAGGGTCAGCCTGACAAGGAAAACCACAGAGTCACAAAGAGGTCCAAAACGTCAATGAACAAGCCCGCGCGTGACAAAGGCAACATGGAAGAGCCGGTGGTTCGCCCTATTCAGGGAACCCAGTCCAAGGTGCGTGGTCACTCAGGCAGCCCTGGTATACAAGGCATAGTTAACAAATCGTCAAGGATGACCAAGGGAATCAGAACACTACTTCCATCCCCAGAATCGACCCCGACAAACTGTCACGCGCTGGCGCAGAGCTTCGAGCTCCTCTCATCCTTCGTGACGACAGTGATCTCGCTGGCAAAGAATGGGATTATGCGACTGGCTTCATACGCACCTTTGCGAACCACCACTTCCACGGTATGGCTTGGGATAGTCTTGACGCGACCACTCAGCAAAAGTTCAACGCATGGTCACCCATTGCAAAAGAACTCTTCGATATGGAGTCCGGATCTCAGAAATTCTTCATGCGATGGATCTGGGAGATCGTAGATGCAAATTTTTTTGCCAACAAGAGCAAGGACATTGTCTGGAAATCACCCTACTGGGAAACCCATGCATCTATGGAGCGTCAGTTGCGTGGTAAGATATAACTCCTATAGCCTAACGTATGCCATGTAATACGATGCAGCATAATACTGACTGACGCCGAACGCAGAATTCGGCTTCGACTTTCAGGAACCGTACATCAAGCTAAAGTACACTCACTGGAGAAAAACCACAATGGAGCTATTCGCCTATGCCCACAAGACTCAGTTGCCAACCAGGCTAGAGGCAAGCTGCGTGGCTCAGATATTGCACAAGAATCTCGGCCAACACTTTCCAGACAACATGGACGAGAAAAACTCGAAGTGAGCACTCGACGCTTTCTGCGCCCATGTAGCCACCTTAGAATGCATGCTCAGCACTACTCTCAGCTACTTTTACCTCGTCTTCCACTGCCCCACCACCCTCAAGCAACACGGGTTCCCCTTTAGCCCCGAGGCTGCCGGATACCAAGAGACGGTGATGGAAAACACATGGGGTACTCCGGATGACGGTCTAACTGTCGATATGATTGCAGTGCCTATGCTGGCTGTTTGCGGGGAGAAAGGCATTGATTATGATGTTCATAGGGCCGTGTATCCTATGGAGGTGTGCGTTGGCTGGCGTGAAGCACTTGAGAAGCAGCGGAAGTTGAGGGAGAAGATGAAGATGGATGAGGAGCACGAGAAGAAGATGGGCGAGGATCATGAAGAAGACGGGGAGGAGGATAAGACTGCAAAGACCAAGATGGGCGAGTGAAGGGAAGAGACACTAATGGCAACCAAATGTCTTAGTGAGGTTGACATGAGTGCTCACGATGACCAGAATGAACATGCAGCCTAGTTTCGTAGTACCACTGGAATAGAATGTTTTTGTCTGTAATTGGACCCAGTGAGCTTGTAAAGTTGGTTGGGCTTAATATGAGCTGTATCGATTCTAACGAAACGTTGCTCGCCATCTCAATGGTCATAATACTCATGCGGTTCAAGTGAAATCGCGGTACCACAGGAGCTTCATTATGCTCGATCGACACTCTGGGTCCGTTCAATTCATCTAGCTACCAAACCTTGTGGATATGTACAATTTGGCAGACTTTAAGGTCAATTTCAGCTAAACAGGCGTGCAGCGTGAATTTCTCCTTGGTCTGTGATTCCTAACACTTAGGCCTTGACAACACAGAAGCATGGCGAAAGAAGAAACACCTTCCATTCGACATGACCCGGACAGCAGCCTTGAATGAGAGATGGGTGAAGAAATACTTGATAGGTTGGGAACCTTGGAATTTGCAAAAAAAAAAAAAGTGAAGCTCGAGATGCACCCCTCACAAGCCAATTTTGGTGTTGAATGAGCACATCTTCGGAACCAGCCCGAGCGGGGCCGCAACGCGGAATCTCAGCGGCTATAGCACGTGACTCTCAGAAAACATCAGCGACTAAGCTTCACATTCTGAGCCCCATCACCGTTTGAGTATTGGACGCAATTCAAGAGCCTCGTCCTTCGATCTCGTCCAATCCCACACTTCGTCATGGCTCTACAATCCTGCCGCTCCGGCCTCTTGCGGAGCAGACAAGCCGGCGCCCGCGTCCTCATGCCCTGCGTGCGCACCTACGCCACCGACTCGACCCCCGAATCCTTCAAGACCGACAGCGCCTCTACATCTTCTGCTCCTGTGCCGCGATGGAGCCAGACGCCCACCGCTATGAAGGCGCCCATACAGCTAGACTTCGCAAAGAACCCCAGGAACAAGGTCTGGACCGTCAACAACGACCCCCGGAAGCTGGATGAGGTGTACGACCGTTTGCTCGGCCAGGGCGGCAGCAAGCTTCTGCCCGAGGACCTCAAGTGGCTGGCGGTTACGCACAAGAGTTTTGATCAGGGAAGGAGAGGATTTAACGACCGATTGGCACTTCTGGGTAAGCCGGAATTTCTCGGCTGAGGGGATTCAATGATATGCTGACCCTGGTAGGCCGAATGCAACTCGTCATGGAGACGACAAAGACGATCATCGCCAAGGACCCAATTCCCGGATCAACAGTTGCCGACGAGTTTGAGCGCCAGCCGTTTGAGCACCCTCAGTTGCGGTCACTAGACAACCTGACTATGGAGGGACCTAGGGATATGGCCGGCAGGGAGAAGTTGACTGGGTTGGCCGCCAGAGTGGGATTGGTTGACGTTGTGCGGTGGAAGCCTAAAATGGTACGGTATGCCCATTCCCGGGGTGATGTTTGACTAACAGGCAATAGGTGCGAAACCTCAAGGGGTCGGGTGTTGACATTGTGCTCAATGGTGCGCTCATGGCTATCATCGGAGCCATTACTCTGCAGCACGGATCCGTGGTGGCAGCTCAGGTGATTAGGGAGCGGATATTACCTAGACTGGAGTAAGTGTAGTGAGTGGATTAATCTGTATCATATATCTGTACCATTTCGGGAAAAGGTCTGGACCTGTACAAAGCGAGGCGGTTGTCTATGCTCAAGACTTGTAAAAGAATCATTTGACGAGTTTTATGAAGTGCATTGGTCTATGGATTGCATGTTAAACTGGACTGTAAAAAGGGCATTACGATTAGGGTATCAAAAGTTCATTGTAACAAAGGCGTTTCCTCATCGGCTGGCTGAGCAGCGCTCTCATCCTCATGCTCTTCATCGTGATGAATGAGCTTTTCTCTATACATCCAACCAACACACGTTCCTGCACCGGGTCCAACCAAAAGGGACGTGGCAGCTGTGGCCAAAGGAACTTTCCACCCAACCTCGACTAGCATCCAGTACAGAACCGTCCAGAAGATGAATTGTGTGTCGACTTCGATAAAGACGATGGTCGATCTCGTCATTTCCTTACGATCATCAGGCTGTGTAACACTCCAGATGAAAAACACATGAGCCAGGATCGAGCAGACGATGGGAAGCAGGTAGACAAATAGCAGAGATCGCCGATTCGATGCTAGGTGGATAGTCGTCGGATCAGCTCTCCTGATTGAGGTGACGATCCTGCGGGTGATTTGACGGATGATTGTCACGTATATCGGGAAGAAAAGCCAGATGCCGATTGTCGCCGGAGTCGTGTAGCACAGCATCAGGATAGAGGGTAGAAAGTAGCCAAATGCAACACTGATGGGAATAGCCACAAGCTCGCTGTCAGGAAGATGATGACTCGTAAAGATCTGTACAACGTCGCCATTCCCATCATTCCTCTTCTTGGCCTCCAACACACTCGTCGCACGATGCAAAAACGCAGGAATGATGGCCAACTCCCAGACAACCGCACCACCCACAAGGTCAAACACCAGCCACGGGCCGGTAGGGTACGCGATGAGCACGTTAGGGGCGTTGCAGATGCGCGCAGACTCGACGGTGCTCACAGTCAAGAGACCGCCAAGAAAAGCGACGACAACGGCCATGACGGCTGTGCTGCGCAGCGAGTGCAGCGCCGCGCGGAAGAAGCTGACAATGTAGCACAGCGGCGTGCCGAGGACCGGTACGCGGCTGATGCCCGGGAGGCGGGCGTGCGAGTGACATTGCGACCAGAGAAGAGCGGCGTTCACGTCCGAGTGGATGAAGAGGACGACGATGGTGGCCAGGGCTAGGAGGATGGGCGGGATGATGAGCAGGCGGTATGAGAAGTGGTGGATAGGGGCTTTCCAGCGAGTTGAGGGAGGCATGTTGATGGGTGTTTGTTGTAGCGAGTAGCCCAGTGCTGATGTTTAAGAAAGAATGAGGCATTAGAACCTCATCGTGAGAAGGGGTTTGTGAGGTTCGACGCGGATGTCATGTGGTGAAGATGGTTCTCGTGATAGGATACAAATGGTGGTGTAAAATCCACACCATCTGCACCAGCGTTAAGCTCAATAGAGGCGGAACTATCAACCAATCATTCTCTAAACATGTCTACGATAGTCTGCTATAAGTGTTTCTGTTTTACGTCCTAACTAGAATAAGTCGTGCATTTAGTTGCAGAGACGGCACCTTAAGATACTATAACTCAGCAAGATGGAGTTGAAATAGCTATCACGGCAGACATCACAGGGATTGAGCTGAGGACTAACAAAAGCCCCATCGCTCCGTGCGGCAATCTATGGTATCGGGCTAAGCCAGGCTATAAGCCTATTACATTTCCTGTGGCTTTGTACTTGGTGTTTCACCTCTCGTCGACTTACCCTATGATCAACAATAAACTCTGGCTTCCACCTCAACTACACCCTATGCTCACTGGCCTACCTACCGTGATATCGTTATGTCATCTCTCAATTGTCCAATTCCTCTTTCCAATGTGATAAGCGTGCGCCGTCGATTGGCGTCGCTAGCACGTCCTTGGCATTCCACTGGTTGCCAACAACGATTGTAGCAGTAGTTCATGCATGTCGCAACAATCACGAGTGGTGGTTGACTGGATCCAGTACCTGCATCTTGATGAGCTTTGTTAAACAGTGATGACTTCTTGTTTATAAACCAAATTGGGGCATCATTGAATGCTTTAGCGACAACTTGTACAAGTCCAGATAGAATGCCGACAGGATTGGGAGGCTAGTAAGATATTGACTATGAGATATACTAGGAGTAAAGGGATGGAGTGACTTTTGAATGAGCCTTTGGAGCCAATCAAACAATCAGCCTTATGATACTGACAAGTATCAATAGTGAGCACTTCTGTTTAGGTCTTTGGGGCAGGGCTCTCAGACACGCTGCTTTGACAAGCTCAACCCGGATTCTTTTACTGCTAGACATATCTATATATGCCCTACCTCCGATATCAAGAACCTTATCCAGCCATTGCTATTTCTTAGAAGCTTCAATCTATTAAATGACCTCGCTCCCAGCACCTCTCTATCAGCTACGTGATGCATCATGAATGACCCAACCGGAATACATAGAGTCAACTATACAGCCTAAACAGAGGATCACATCACTATACATACAACTACCCCACGTCGAATACACCATTCATCATGATCTCGGCTCATCTCACGTCGGAATTCAAGGTCCGAAGAGGGGAAATGGGCTTGTTTTGGAGCCAAGTCCTCGGCAACCACTCATCAGGCAGGTCTCTAAGCTCGTATGACTGGCGCCCTCACACTTTACTCTCCCTTCCCCCCCGAAGCACCCGCTGATGCCCATCATCACCATCTCGGGATACCGTCCCCTGTAACTCCTTCTCCGCAGCGGCCCCTCCCCCAGGTTTTAGCGGCGTTAGCGTTTCATGCCCCGCCTGCCTTCCGGGGCGGCTAATAGAACACCGGAAGAAGGAGCGAGTCTCAGGGACTTGGGGGAAACACATGACACGGAGAATGAGGCAGCCCCTCTCGATTGACCTTTGGAATTTTATTTGTTTTGTCTATTATACTCGGTTTTCTCTACACCAATTTTTGTTTTGCTTCTTTGTCCCATGCTTGGACTCGCGACGAGAGACTCGTAGAGAGTGGTACTTGAGCTACTCCAAGGTATCCACTCATCATCCGATCTCGCTCTTGCTCTCGTCAAGTCGAGTCCGCGTCCATGACGCTTCAGCATCATGGCTATCATAATGCTACGCCCGCTGGCCTCGTCCGCGGCTCCGGCGTCAGCTTCTGAGCTGTGTGCCTCGTCCTTCTTTATACAGAAGCAATTCAAGGGCTATCGTGTCCAAGGTAAGCTTGTCAGCCTTGCCATTGAAGCTCTCTCAAGTTAACCGCCACCGCCAAAGATGCCCTTCTCTCGCGCCGCAAGCAATGGCACAGCACTTTTGCTTCTTCTCGTCAGCATGCAATTGTCCCAGATATACCGAAACCTCTCACCCTGATCCGCTATGCTTCTGCCCCCGCGCCGCCTCGGAACTATTCTACTGTGGTCCTTCCCAAGACGACTCCCTATGACCATCTTGTTGTCGGTGTCCCTACCGAAATCTTCCCCGGAGAGCGCCGTGTAGCTCTGACGCCTGCCAATGTAGCTCTCCTCAAGAAGAAGGGCTTCAAACAGGTTCTCGTCGAGCGTGGTGCTGGCACTTCTGCTGACTTTCTCGATACTGCATACGAACAAGCTGGCGCAACTCTTGTTACTGGTCCCAGGGAAGTCTGGTCTAACTCTGATATTGTCCTCAAGGTCCGTGGTCCTGGTCTCGGAGAAGTTGATTCCATGAAAGAAGGCCAGACCATCATCTCTCTCTTGCAGCCCGCTCAGAACAAAGAACTCGTCGAAAAGATCGCCGCCCGAAAGGCCACCAGTTTCGCTATGGATATGATTCCCCGTATTTCTCGAGCTCAAGTCTTTGATGCCCTCAGCAGCATGGCCAACATTGCTGGCTACAAAGCTGTTCTCGAGGCATCCAACGTATTCGGTAGATTTCTCACTGGCCAAGTCACGGCTGCTGGCAAGATCCCTCCCTGTAAGGTCCTGGTTATTGGTGCCGGCGTTGCTGGCTTGAGTGCTATTGCTACTGCCCGTCGTATGGGAGCCATTGTTCGTGGCTTTGATACGAGATCAGCTGCACGCGAGCAGGTTCAGTCACTTGGAGCCGAGTTCATTGAGGTTGAGCTCCAGGAAGATGGATCTGGCGCTGGTGGCTACGCCAAAGAAATGAGCAAGGAATTTATCGAGGCCGAGATGAAGCTCTTCAAAGACCAAGCCAAGGAAGTTGACATAATCATCACAACTGCATTGATTCCTGGAAAACCTGCCCCGAAACTCCTCAAGAACGATATTCTCGATGTCATGAAGCCTGGTAGTGTTATCGTTGATCTGGCCGCCGAAGCTGGAGGAAACTGCGAAGCCACCAAGAAGGGCGAATTGGCCATTTACAACGATGTCAAGATTATTGGTATGCACCCTTTTATACATGAGACAATTCCACTAACATGAATAGGATATACTGATCTGCCCTCTCGTCTGCCAACTCAGTCGTCGACGCTCTACTCCAACAACATCACCAAGTTTCTGCTTTCCATGGCCCCTGAGCCTAACAAATTTGGCATTGACCTTTCGGATGAAGTCGTACGAGGTGCTATCGTGACCCAAGACGGAGATATCCTTCCACCTGCTCCTCGACCAGCTCCTCCTCCTGCTCCCGTCAAGACTGAACCTACCGAGGCCACTCCTGAACCTGTAGCCCTGACCCCCTGGCAGAAGAAGACCCGTGAAGTTGCTGGCGTTACTGCCGGTATGGGCAGCGTCTTGGCTCTCGGAAAATGGACCAGTCCTCTGCTCATGTCTAATGCCTTTACCTTTGCCCTGGCCAGTCTTATCGGATACCGTGCTGTTTGGGGTGTTGCTCCTGCGCTTCACTCGCCTCTGATGAGTGTCACCAACGCCATTTCTGGCATGGTTGGTATTGGCGGTTTGTTTATCCTCGGTGGTGGATTCCTGCCCGAGACGGTTCCTCAAGCTTTTGGTGCACTGAGCGTTCTTTTGGCTTTTGTCAACGTTGGTGGTGGCTTTGTCATTACCAAACGTATGCTGGACATGTTTAAGCGTGAGTTATTCTGCCAAAGCCAGGGCATAGCTAACAATCACAGGACCTACTGACCCTCCGGAATACCCCTGGCTATATGCAATTCCTGCCACTCTCTGTGGTGGTGGCTTCCTGGCTGCCGCCTCGACTGGTGCTGCTGGTCTTGTCCAAGCCGGTTATCTGGTCAGCTCCGTTCTCTGCATCGGTTCCATCTCCAGCCTTGCTTCTCAAGCCACTGCTCGCATGGGCAATATGCTTGGTATTCTTGGTGTTGGTACGGGTGTTTTGGCCAGCTTGCTCGCTGCTGGCTTTACCCCCGAGGTTCTCACCCAGTTTGGCGGTCTCGCTGCTCTTGGTACCATTGCTGGTATGTATATACCTCTTGTTGAGACTCAAGCTTACACAGGCAGGCATGCTCATTGGCAAGCGAATCACCCCTACCGATCTACCTCAGACTGTGGCAGCCCTGCACTCTGTTGTCGGTCTTGCCGCTGTCTTGACCAGCATTGGTAGTGTCATGGCAGATGTCATGGACCCCTCAACGCTACATCTCGTTACGGCCTACCTTGGCGTTCTGATCGGTAAGTTTGATGCTCTTCTTGATCTACAATGCTGACCTCTCAGGTGGTATCACGTTTACCGGCTCCATCGTCGCGTTCCTTAAGCTCGCCGGCAGAATGTCATCCAAGCCCAAGATCCTGCCTGGACGTCATGTTATTAATTCTGGACTGTTGGCAACCAACGCAGCCACTATGGGCGCCTTTATTACAATGGCACCAGGAAGCCCCTTGATTGCAGCTGGAGCACTCGCTGCAAACGCCACGTTGAGTTTCATCAAGGGATACACAACCACCTCTGCCATTGGAGGTGCAGACATGCGTAAGTCAAGCCAAACAATTCCAAACCGTATGCTCACCATATTACAGCCGTTGTCATCACTGTCTTGAACGCATACAGTGGCTTTGCCCTTGTTGCTGAAGGCTTCATGCTCGAGAATCCCCTTCTGACTACAGTCGGCGCGTTGATTGGTGTATCTGGTTCCATTCTCTCATACATCATGTGCGTCGCCATGAATCGATCCCTCACCAACGTCTTGTTTGGAGGCCTGGGCACGCCAACTGCAGTCCAAGAGTTTAAACCCCAAGGAGAAGTAACCAAGACTTCAGTCGAGGACCTTGCCGATGCACTGCTCAACTCCGAATCGGTTATCCTCATTGTCGGTTACGGTATGGCCGTTGCAAAGGCCCAGTACGCCATCTCGAGCATCGTCTCGGCTCTCCGGTCAAAGGGCATCACAGTCCGCTTCGCCATCCACCCTGTTGCCGGTCGCATGCCCGGACAGTGCAACGTGCTCCTCGCTGAAGCTAGCGTGCCGTACGATATTGTCCTGGAAATGGACGAGATCAATGATGATTTCCCCGAGACGGACCTTGCTGTTGTTATTGGTGCTAATGACACCGTGAACCCCATTGCTATGGAAAAGGGCAGCTCCATCGAGGGCATGCCTGTGTTGCACGCTTGGAAGGCCAAACAGGTTGTTGTGATGAAGAGAAGTCTGGCCAGTGGTTATGGTAAGTGACTTGCCTATGTGACTCAACGCCGCTGACACGAGTAGCTGATGTTCCCAACCCCATGTTTTATATGCCCAACGCCAAGATGTTGTTTGGGGATGCTAGAGTAACATGTGAAGGTGAGTATCCCATCCCAGCTATAAGACCTTGCTGACCTCTCCAGCCATTAAATCCGCTATTGAAGCCAAGTCGTAGGATTATACAGGATTTCCTATTTAGTCTGTATTTCAAGAGAAGGATCTTTGAATAGCCCATAGAGCGCAGTGTTTCTAGATCCTATATATTATCATTCACCAGCTGCATCACTCAGCAGCTTGTAGGCTTATGAATTCAATGCCCTTTTTGGGCCGTCTTGACTGCAATGCTCTACGCAATTTGTTATGTACACTTAACCGCTCATCTCATCCTCATGCCCTAGGCGCAGCCACGGGCTCCCACGCCGAGATCTTGGACTTGGACCTACAAACAGTCAGCATTTCCCCTCATGTCAGACTCAGAATCATACGTGTTGTAGGTCTTGAAAGCTCCTCGGGTCTGGGTGAAGTTGGGGATGGCTTTGGAGGGCTCAAAGGCTCGGACACCAGGGTTCAGCAGGGAGTCCTCGGTCGGGGGCTTCTCGACAAGGTAGCTCATCCAGGCGTGCCATCCGGGCTCGATGTGGGCGGCATCGTAGTCGTGCTTGGCGTACTCGACCCAGCGTGTTCGAAGAGGGAGTTCCTCGTTGTTCTCAAAGAACTTGTTACCGGCGCGATCAGTGCCGATGAGACGACCAGCCTTGGTGTCACCTGGGGAAGTCAGCTAGCAGCTCACAAATTTGGCGTCGTCGAAGAAGCGTACCGATGTACTATGCGTGAAAAACAGGCGTCGTTAGCCAGAATCGAGCGTCGTTCGGTCATCGGGTACATACCAGCAACTGGGTAAAGTAGGACTGCTCCAGGTCAGCATTGGCTCTCGTGTGCGATCGTCCGCATGACTCACCTTGATTCCAACCTTTCGCAGGTTGGACAGGGTTCGTGAAATCGTCGACATGATGGCGGTTGAGCGACAATTGACCTCGTCGTAGGGCGGATGGAGATGTCGATAGCCCGTCAATGGGGGATTGAAGATTGCCCGGAACGGATCAACCCCGGCGAAACAACTCTGTGACGGCATGGGTACGTACCTCACAGCTCAACATCCAGAAATATTTCAGCAATTAACAAGCATCTTTAACTACACAACAGCTTCAATTGAGCTGTATACGACTCGCGATGCTCACCCGGAGCTGTGCGCGCTGCACTACAAGGCTTCGCGCGGCAAGTTTCAAGCCCAGAGTTCCCAGCGCACGAGTCCAGACCAGACAATATGCGATGCCAGCTGGAGCTACGCCAGCGTCGAGTTCTATGAACGGTGTTGGATATTTGGCGCCTTTTGTTACTGAGTTGGATCGTCTTGCGCCGAGTTTCGATGTCCGAGGTGAACAGATTCAAATTATTCAGACACCAGCTGAGTTTTACGAGACGTTAAAGGTGCGACTACCAACTACGATTCACGGATTAGACTAATAGAGTCTAGGATCGGATACGAAAAGCAAATAAACGAATCTTTTTGTCGACATTATACATTGGAAAGTCGGAAAAAGAACTCATCGAGACGCTGCAAGAGTCGCTGAGGAAGAACCCTGATGTGAAGCTGAGTATTCTCACGGATGCGCTACGAGGAACTCGAGAGGCGCCCAACCCATCCAGCGCATCGTTGCTGGCGCCGCTTGTGGAAGAGTTTGGGGCAGACCGAGTTGAGATTCGAATGTACCACACGCCAAACTTGACGGGAGTGAGGAAGAAGTATATCCCTAGGAGGATCAACGAGGGTTGGGGTCTTCAACACATGAAGCTGTACGGCGTTGACGATGAGATCATCATGTCTGGGTATGCACGACTTGTCCCTAGATATGAGACATACTGACTGTTCAGGGCCAATCTGTCCACCGATTACTTTACCAACCGCCAAGACCGCTATCATCTCTTTTCCTCCAAAGAAGTCAGCGATCACTTCTGGAATATTCACTCCGGCGTCACATCCTTTAGTTTCCTCGTCCAGCCCTCAAAGGAACCTGCGGGGTTCACTCTCTCCTGGCCAGAGAGCAATTCGGCTCCTTCGCCTCTAGAAAAGCCCCAGTCATTCATCAAAAGCACGACATCAACTCTGCAGACTCTCATACATCCCACCTCCAGACCAGCTCAGGACATCTCAGATACAAGAGTATACATGCTTGGCCAGATGTCGCAGGTCATGAAACCCGACACCTCCACTGAACTCCCTATCATTACACACATCCTCAAGACCCTCGCTTTACCCGACTACCGCGACTCCTCATGGACCTTTACAGCTGGCTACTTCAACCCAGCGCCCTCTCTAACAAAACTCCTCCTCGGCACTGCATCCTCTGCCAACACAGTCATCACCGCTGCCCCTGAAGCAAACGGCTTCTTCAAGTCCAAAGGCGTCTCAGGCCTCCTCCCAGACGCTTACACCCTTCTCGCCCGCCGTTTCGTCCATCGCGTGCATCACGAAGGTCGCGACGACGACATCACCCTAAAGGAGTGGCGTCACGGCGTCGTCGGCCAGCCTGGTGGATGGACATATCATGCCAAGGGCTTATGGGTGACAATGCCGGGCGACAAGAACCCATCCATGAGCATCATCGGGAGCTCCAACTATACCAAGCGCAGCTACTCGCACGATCTTGAAGCCGGTGCCTTGATTGTCACTCGCAATGAGGAGCTAAAGGCGAGGTTGGCGGAGGAGCAGCTGTGGTTACAGGAGCATGCGGTCAAGACCACTCGCGATGATTTTGCCCGGACTGAGCGCCGAGTCGGTCTCAAAGTGAGGATCGCCATGTGGATTGTCTCGCTTGTCGGCGGAGCATTGTAATATATTCGGCATGTAAATCAGTAACGATCACGTAGACTATGATAGACTGGATCCATAATGTGATACCCATCAGCTACAACATTCATATCATGTTCATGACGCAGTGTACGTCTTGTGATTGTGTACAGAATAATACAGGTCTAGTCTACACGGCTCACGCCTCAAGCCCCAATCACCGTTGTCCCTGTCGCAGGTCCGCCCTTGACGAGGCCTTGCATAACCACCCTGCTAACAAGGTCACTTTGGTGCTGCTGAATCAGCTCCTTGAGCACGCTCCGCTCCAGAACCACCTTGCCCGTCTCCAACAGGTCCTTGACATCCACATCCTCCATGTCCAGCGCCCGACCCTCCCAGGGAACCTGCTCCATGGCGTCAAAGAGCGCCTCGCGTCGGTTGCCTGTGACGAAGAGGGTACGGCCGCTGGCACGACCCAGGCCGAGGGTATCCAGCACGCCCGTCATGTATCTCTTGAGATATGCCTCCTTCAGCCCATCCTTGAGGTACTTGCCGGCAACAAGCTCGAAATCAGTGGGCAGCACCAGATCCATGCCGTCCTCGCACACAATCAGATCGCCCTTGCGGTAGCGGTAGCTCAGGGCGGTGCGCCACGCCTTGTCGTAAACCTTTCGGTTGAGGCGTGTGCCAAAGTCACGCGGCTGGGGACCAAATGACTTTCCACCACCTCGCAGCAGAGGACTCTGCTTAGTGCCCAGACGGGCGCGGCCGGTTCCCTTTTGGGGACGCATCTTGCGGTGGGAGCCGTGGACGTCGTATCGGGTCTTGCTCGAGGCGGTACCTTGGCGGGTGTTGTCGCCCTCGTAGACGACGGCGAGGTGGAGGAGATCTCGGCGTAGGGGGAGGTGGAGGTGGTTGACGGACCATTGCTCGAGGGATGTGGGTTCCAGGGAGGGAAAGTCGTGGATTGTGACGGGGACAGTTGTGACTGTCATGGTCAGTATGAATTGTAAGAGTCTAGGGGAGACATACCGGGCTTCCATGACTCTAGGATGCCCTGAGGGGTTTTGTTAGTCTGATGTGTCGCGGCAGAGGCATCGCTAGAGGAGATCTGCGTGGCCATTAACCTTGTAAAGGCCTTGTTGAGGGTCGCTGGCTATAATCGCATCTATTAGCATTGCCCTCATCTGCAGGTTCTTCAACGTACCTTTGCAGACACCCGCAGAGCGCCCATGGCCTCGGCCAAATATCCAATTCCCTTGCCAGCCATAGTATCAGATGCCCCTAATCGCCGAGTCGATACAAGGGTTCTGGTGGTGTATCGATAGGGGAATATTGAACCTGTCTGGTGTTGAGGTTCAAAAACCGAGATGCTACAAAAAGTGGATCGGCATCATCCGTTCTCCGGCCCCGAATCTAATCTTTAAGTGGGTCCGTAGCGAAACCATCCCCAGAGCTTTTTTCGAGATATCCCAGGAATAGGTCGATATTCAACTCACCAACGTCACTCCAACGCCCGGCCTCTACCCCTCGCAGCACATCATGTCGCGCTGCCAGGCCGTCGTCAGGCCATTTGCTCGGCAGCTGCGGCCGCAATGCCTCAGCGTCCGTCCTTTCACCTCTGCTGCCCCCCGCCGAACAGCAGCAGCCGACGTCCAGACTCACCCAGCCGGCCAAGGAGACCTCGATCCTAATACCGTACTTCCCGAATTCGAGTCCCAGGTCATCAAGGCCGGAAAGATGCCAATTGGTTCCCGCCGTCGCCGTGTCGCCATCCGCACCACCGGCGATCTGCCCTTTGAGCATCTCCCCTACCAGGCTTTCCAAGAGGCCCGCAAGATCCTGGCTGCGGATCGTGACGAGAAGCTAGCGCAAATCACAAAGGAGTTGAGAAAAATCTCTCTGTTGGAGGGCACGGATCCGGAAAAGGTTCAGGGCGGACAGAAGATGAAGGATATCAAGCTGGCCAGTCTACGGAGATATGTCGACGAGCTCAAGATCTTGGCTGATGCAAACGACCCCATCGTCAAGAAGCGATTTGAGGACGGAACGGGTATGCTCTGATATGCCGCTGCTGGTCGAATTGGACTAACAAGCCCAGGCGACATGAACAAGCCCATCTACCGCCACTACGCCGAGCGCAAGTGGCGCTCCTACGACCACCGCCTCATCACCCAGCGTATCAAGCAGTTCAACATTGTCCCCGACGTGCTCCCCAAGCTCGAGCCCACCGCCGACGTCCAGCTGTACTTCCGCAAGCTCAAGATCCCCCCTGGCCAGATCGTCGACAGTCTTGTCAGCGAGAATGCACCGCGGCTGCGCGTCCAGGTCTTTGACAAGGGCGAGCGGCTCGTCTCGGTCGTCGTCCTCGACTCGGATGTGCCAAACGCCGACGCCGACACCTTCAGCAAGCGCTGCCACTACCTCGCGGCCAACATCCCCCTCAGCCCAACCGACACCTCCCTGCCCCTGAGCAGGATAAAGGCCGATGACCAGCTCGCCGTGCCATGGCTGCCAGCCTTTTCGCAAAAGGGCGCTCCCTACCACCGTCTGGGCATCTACCTCCTCGAACAGAAGCCCGGCGAGAAGCTCGACGTTGCCAAGCTCAAGGAGCTGTACACCCAGCGCGACGGCTTCTCGCTCAAGTCGTTCCGCGACAAGTTCAGCCTGACGCCGTTTGGCTTCAACATGTTCCGCAGCGTCTGGGACGACAACACGGCGTCTGTCATGGCGCGCCACGGCATCTCGGGCGCCGACGTCGAGTTCCGCCCCACGCGCGTCCACAGCCTCAAGCCGCCGGTCAAGCCGCGCGGATGGGAGGCCAAGCGCCAGGGACCCAAGTACCGCCACCTCTGGAAGTACACCAAGAACATCAGGGGCATCTCCAACTCGAGGGGATGGATAAAGAGGCGGTAGAGGTGCGGCGGCGGATGAGCGTGTATCATATTACTGTACATTTAGAAGGGGGTCTCTATGTAACTACCAAGAGGATCAAAACCTGCAACTCAACTGTGCCATAACTGTAATTCAACCCATTAAATGGTTCGTAAGCCTTGATAAACTCGGCTCTTGATATCAAACTTCAACTCCCAAGTTATTCCCGTCAAAGTTCAGCCGCACTTATATCCCAGCCAGTAAACGTCTCTCCCCTCCGCCCCAAACTCGCCTGCTAGTCACCAATCACAAGCCCCGGACATTTCAACGACTCATCTCTCCTGCGAGTCCCTAAGTGGCAACACTATACATGCCTCGCTCTTCTCATTGGTATATATTACGATATATCAAAGTAATCCGTTGATCAATCTCCTCTTTTGCTCACGGGCCAAAAGCTGGTAGCGACAGGCGGTGGCAAATACACATGTCGCCACTCAGCCCAGCCTTTCATAACCCCTGGAGCCCCCGGCGCATTCTGATTTCTCAAGACTCCAGTCTGTTGGTGATGCTTTTCGACAAATCAAAACCTCGGGGAGTCCGTTACTTCAGGTTCGGCACATTTCGATCATGGGCTCGCTACAGCTTGACAATTGGGTTTGAAAATTTTCTTTTGTTGTGCTCTTTCGAGCTCTCGTACACATACCATACATCTCCCTCTCCCCAGGCCTCACCCAAGGGAAACAAGTCTGAGATGTTGATCAAAGAGTTGCCATATCTTCTGGTTTGGTTCCTGCCATGCCATGGGGTGGTCAAGGAGCAAGGTTCTAGCAATTGAGGCCGTTTCAGCACCTACTAGCAAATCTCACCCTGTCAAATCCGGCACCGGATGCAATATCTTCGTGAAAACATCAATTCATCAAGCGTGACATCCCTCTTCCCAATCCTTTCTTCAATGGCTGCCCTTTGACAAAGCCGCCGAATCGCCAAAACCCCTCTCGCGACCAACGAGCCGGTCGAATGCACACTTTTTTCGAAGTCGTCGATGGAGCTTTACGCCCTGTAGTCGGGGTATTCCTTTCTGACCCTTCCTTTCTCCCAGTACTTTACAACTTGCTGCCATTCATCTTTCCTTTAAAGGCAAGATGGTCAAACTCCAACTCCCGACGCCATGCCCTATGTTTTTCTGTCGTTTGTGGTAAAGAAAATCAAAGTCACAACCAAGGCTGTTGTGATCGTATCCCGCGTTGGCGGTTGTGGGGTCGCATGTTCTCCCCTATCTGGCTGGTGCTTTCGAGACGCCAACCTTGTCATGCTGCGTCGTCGTGGTCTTTCATGGTTACGAGTTTATCATGCTATCAGGCATGTGGTCATAGTTGATCTCTGACTCTATCGACTGCGGTATGGACGTTGCGACTGGAGACCATGGTTAGCCATTATGCTTTGGGGCATGTCTCGAATAGCGTACCACTTGAGCTACGACGATGCTCGTTGCAACAATTGCCAGTAATCCGGTGTGGCTGGGCTTGCGTCGGTGCCCGGTTCTGCGCCGCTATGCGTTGAACAAACTTCTTGGCCTCGTTGTCGAGCCACTGGTTGATGTTGGCGTCATTGCAGGAAGCATGCTGCATGAGTTGGTTTTTGATGCTGCTCAGTTCATCGATAAGGCCGTTGTATTGTTTGTGCAAGACCACGTTGTCGTGCTCCAAGCCATTGCGTGTGTCTTCGAGGTTGTTGACCCATTCCTTTTTCTTTTGGCGGCACTTGGAAGCCGCGATTCTGTTTCGCTTCAAGAATTTGCTGCGCTTGGAGTCTTCGTCCATGCCCCCCTCGTCTCCATCGTCGTCTTCTTCCTCCTCAACGGTCGGCTCCCTGACGGATTTTCGTCGACGTGGCGGAGAGGGAGCGGCGGGTTGAGCCGACGACCTTCGACGTTGTGGCCTGCTACTGCGGCGAAGTTTGGTGCCGCTCTCGGCTGAATTGACAGAAGGAATTGAAGACTTGCTCGAGGTACGAGACGTCTCAAAAACAGGCTCGCTGGAAGAGGTTCTGGGGGAGGATTGTGTCTCGGTAGGTGGCTTGGGGCTATTGGTCAAGGTTGCAGGCGCCATGCCCGACATAGCTGTTGGGTAGAAACCGACGGGGTTGCTCAAAGCAGGGTTCCACATGGCCGAACTCATGAGGAACTGGTTGTCCATGGCATTGCTAACGTTGGGAGGCACGGGACCAGCCGTCGTGCAGACGTTGAGCAATGGATCAATGTTGGCATCATCGGCTCCAGACAATGTGTAGTTGTCTCGAAACTCAGGGGCTTGGTCGCCGTAACGTGTTGTTTTGTCCATCCTGACCCCTGGATCTGGATATTAGACTATCAGTCCCTGCAACGCAAGCTGGGATGAGAGCCTGTGGCCCCGAGTGGCTGTAGCGTAGCCTGCTGGCAGCTGCTGATACTGTCGGCTCAGGCAGGCAGATTAGGAGGCCAGTGCAAGATCAAAGTCGAGTTCGCGATTCAACTTGAGCAGTGCAACTCTGGGAATCGGAGGGTCTAAAGCGGGCACAAGGGAGGGGTGCTTAGCCGGATTGGACAAAGGTTTGACTTCAAGGCCTAGAAGCCTAGAACACCGAGAGACCTGCTGTGGCGAACAAAGCAAAGGCGAAGTAAAGCTGTCTCGCTGGAGAATTGGGGTTTCAGGAGGCTGTTGTCGAAAGGTAAAAGGTTATTATAGAAGGGAAGAGCTGTGGTGTTGTCTTGACGAAAAGCAGTCAGTGGGAATGGGAATGAAAGCCAGTTGAACCAGGCTGGGCAGGTGGCAGCGGAGAAACCGATCCGGATTGCTGCTGAGCTGAGCTGAGGCTTCTGGGTATGGGGAAATCCCAACGCCGATCGATGATAGAATTCTTCGATTTCCAACACTCAATTACCATGAGTAAAACGGCCGAGCTCAAGTACCGTCAATAGTTTAACGGGAGGCAAATTACCTTTGTTGCTCCCGTTGCCGTTGCCGTTGCCGTTGCCGCTGTTGATGATTCGCCCGGGGAGGCCTATGCGGCTATGCTAGACGCTGGGGCAGGGTAACCGTTTCGGTTAAGTGACGAGCGTCTGGGGCGGGTAACAAAAGTCGAGAGCCTGAAAGCTCAGCAGGGAGAGCTGAGTACTGTAATATCGTAAAAGGTTATATGATGTTGCACAAGACAAGCCACATTGATGTTGAACCCGGAGCTTAGTAGGTAGTCAGTCACTGTTGGGATGAAGGGTTTCGGATATTATATCATAAGCAACTGTCAACAAGTCCTGCATCTGCGTCACTCGATCCCCAGTCTTTTAAGAGTTTGGGGATTGGACCGCTGCTCGATACGGTATGTAAAAGGCTTGTTCTTGTACATAGAATAACTGGGGGTTGGGGAGTACAATCAAGGGGAGGTGTGTGAGCATGACAGACGTTGTGCAACAAAACTGGACATCAAGAGTGCGGATCAAGTCCGGCGGCGTCCATTCGCGATTCGACGACAGATCCTTCTGGAAAGGTCGACATCCATATGCGAACATGGGGTTTGTCTCTTGTGTATATCCGTACATGGAAGACTGTGAGGCTGACTGCCCGTTGATGCCCCGCTTGTCTGTATGATTAGCGAGTCGCAACCAGAGCGCAAATTCTCAAGTCCCTATTATGTATCTAATTTCCCATGGCGATACTGTATTCAGTTGAGGAAAACGTCATCCCGTCCATCGGTAGCCAGAGCTGGTGGTTTGCCGCACGGCCTTTCAAAGGGAAAAAGCTTTGGAACCAGGGCTCTGTTTGGTTAGCCACCAGCCCGGAACGTTTTTTTTTTTGTTTTTTTGTTTTTGGCGTCCCAAGATCCCTCAGGGTCACGTCTATTGAAGGTAAATACAGTATGTCTAGCTTCCTGACTCAATCATAAGTCGGCGGACATTTTCTCCGTGAGGGCAAAGACCAATCAGAGATAAGCTCCGACCTCAGGAGTAAGGTCCGGACAGTGCAGAGAAGACTGTACACATCGATTATGGGGCCAGGGACTGAGGGGGTGTTTATATTACTTACCTTCCCGTCCCGTCCCCGTTTGAAACGGACCCTACTATCGACATGGGCCTCAATGACTCTCTTGATAATTAATCTCACAGCAGAAATGCACGAGCTCTCGGTTGAAAATTGCAACTGACAGATGAAACCATTCACATGTCATCGACGCCGCCCAGAAGCGTTTCAGTAATATTCCCGACGCACCCAGGGTCCTTTCAGAACATGTGTGCAGCCTACCAATAGTCATGATACATACAATTGATTTTTGCAGGTGCTTTCCTTTGGCAGCAACAGTACATATCATGCAAAGAAGCAAATAAGGTGATCCGTTGAATGACAAGAGGTTAGTTGCTCGAGATGTAATGATCGACAGATTAAATCCGGTTGCTGTCCTACCACGACGAGTAGTGATCAACTGTGGGTGCGTGTCCCTTTCGATTTTATCGTGGAACCGTGCCTGTACCGTAAGCTGATCTTGTCCATCCGCTGTTATGGTTTGTCGTTGGGATCCATTTTGCTCTACACTATTCCCCTGGACGTGAATGTTAATCTGAGTATACATCTTCAATTGTAGCCCCAGACGATTCGACTCCGTTTTGTTACCGTTATTAGGAGCCGATGTTGAAGCCGCCCGCTCATCCATGAAACGCTTGTCTATTGCTTGTACCCGCACGCCCTATTACTGTTACACTTTTACCGAGTTGTTATCTCTTGACAACATTGGGCGTCTTCCGGAGCTTTTGCCCCGGCGTCGACTCAGTGCCGCTCACCGTTGGTAGAGCGCAGTAGCGGTGCGGGGTTGGCCGGAGAAGCGACGGCAGGGCGGGCTTTAAAGTTACGCGTGCTTAAGCAGACAATGGAAATGTCTGCGCGCAAAACAGGGAAATTTTATTGACATGGCTTGGCTAGCGGATTTATCGTGGGAATGTCAGTGATGAACCTAGCTGATCGGAGGAGTCGGGAGGTGGTCCGATGAGCCCTTTCGTTTCGAGGTGGGGCAATGCCGTGTTGCTCGCTTTCAAAGCTGATTGATGCTACCTCGACCGATTCAGGCACTGGCGATCTTGCGAGATTCAATACAAATTTTCAGACCGAATGCTTCAAAAACCTTTTCCCGATTGGAGATGGGAGTACATTCTGTTGCCAGCCTGTGGTTGCAGCAGACTATAATTCACGTGCCAGCACACGTGAAAGTTACTAATCATGCAGAGTTCTACACGTGATCTCGCGTCAGGCTCCAACGCGCTTTCCCCTCCTCTCCCTCCAGCATGATCGCCAGCAGCTTCATGCATTTGATCGACTGTCAACACCATCTTCAGCAACTCTCGAGGGCTCGTCTTCCACGCATCTGAATCCTGCTCTTCACGCCGATTTCGGACTTTATATGCGCTCACACCGTCTTGGCTCCATCCCAAACGAAAACCAAAAACATCATGGCTGAACAGCTGTCAACTCCGCGCATCACTGCCGCATATCTCGACAACTTTGTTGGTCGGGTTGTCATGCTCGTGGGCAAAGTCACGCAACTTCGAGGAGATCAAGCAACCCTAGACTCAGAGGGAACTGTCACTGTGCTCCTCAATAGAGTAAGTTATCGACAAATCTGGTGTCACTCTCACGATATCAGCGCGTTCGCTGTAACCTCGCTTGGAAGCTAAATGAGCAATCATTTTAGGATGCACATCTCTCCAACGGAAATGCCGTGCAAGTCATTGGAAAGGTCAATCCGGACCTGTCGATCAAAGTTTTGACGTCCCGGGATCTGGGGAACGGTGTGGGTGAGTTTCAATAAGCTCGTCTTTCTGTCGTCACAATTACATGTCTTGTCGTAACGCAACACCACTTGACATTTCGACCACATCGTCCTTCACATGATATTCGACTGCTGCTGCTCTTTCGGAAACATCCGTAACTGACAAGTCTAGACTTTGGCCTATACAGCTCTGTTGTCCAGGCCACGCACAAGCATCAGTCCATCTTTGCAGGCAATTGACTTGGGCTACCAGATCATGGCCCTCCGCAGTCCTCGCAGGCCTACACCCCACGTGTGGCCATGGTCTGGACCTCGCCTGCGCAGCCTGACGCAGTTAATTCCCCGGGCTGTCAACGACAAGCTTATTACAACGACCAATATGGAAAATCAAACGCAACTACCCCTGACTCAGCTTCAACTACTACCATCAGATCCTCAAGACCCTTACGAAACACCTACACTGCCGCACAAAGGCTGCAGCGCACGACACGTTCCTATGGTCAAAGCAGACCTACCACCGCAATGTCTTTTACAACATCCAGCTCCGATATGATTCTTGGTCGTGAACTCCAATCCCGATCTCCCAGCCCATCCTATCTATCTCATATCTCACAGACGCCAACCAATTCCTTGGGGACACTCCTTCCATCGCCACCAGAGAAGGATACGCTACATAACCGTTATTCCATAGAGGGACCACGGAGCTCTGTCAAGACACAGACAAATCAGAGGCCTCTGTCGAACTCACATCACAGCTCGCAGCAGTCATTCATACCTTCCGCTCAGCCCTACACACCCCCTGCTTACTCTCCACCATCGCTGTCATCCCCAAGTCTGCTTCCGTCTCCCCCAATGACTCAATCCCGAGATGATCAGTTCCGCCCCTCACACGGACCGCCGATATCCCCCACAATTCCAACGACGTCGCACCGCCACTCCGTGTCTGCAGGCCGCCGCTTCCCCACCCTGAGCACCGACGGCGCGACCTCCAACGCAAACCCCAGGTTGGACGACCCTTCAGAATCGGCTCTCTTTGATGCTGTCCTCGAGGGCATTGGGCGCATTCACGTGGCCATGGGCAGAGACGATGCAGGAAGGTGGCGAATCAAGCGAGCATCCGATGAGAGGCCATAGCATGTTCTCACTTCAACACGTATTCTTCGCCACATTTTACACATCAGCCGCAACAAATACCGTATGTACTTTGCAAGTATTCTACAGTATGGACTGCCATTTATGTCATTTGACGTCGCCAGGACCCCCGCACATGATAGGGTTGGTTCTAAAGACGGGATCGGCATTAGAGCCCAATCACATGCGTTGATCCGGTACGAATTTCAAGGGTCCAACACGGAATTGACAAATGGGCATTCGAAACCTCGATTCCGTGGCACTGTTTCTGCCAAAATACGAGGCCAGCATCGAGATTTCAGATTACCAAGCTAGCCAAGACAGATTCGTCCCTGCAGAGGTTGCACGAGTTTATGCCACCGGTATTTCCTAAAAGATCCATGGGGAGCGGGATAAAAGCTCCCCTCAAATAGCATCCGACCATCGGGCGCTCATCCTCAAGTAGCATGACTTTCGCGGGAGACAATAAATATTTTTACCGATGTTCCAACACCCTTTCTTGAAGAATTTTGTTGATATTCTGATACAGACACCCTCGCCACCTATCGACTTGATCTTCTAGACTTGATATTGAATATCAAAAGGTTCGGCACTACCATTTGCCACCGGATCTCGTCTCCAAACCCGTCATATCGCATCAAGGTCGTCTAATTCCGTGGTCCCTGATTGATTTGCCACACAGCTCCCAACCAATTAGCCTTGGTGGATGAACTCCAAGCTACGTTACTTGCTTTGCCCCTGAGTCTCATCGAGACGTAGCAACTCCTGCGCCGCCATCCAAATCTCGACCGCGCTCTGGCTGATATCCCGCTCTGGTCTCTCGCTCAAGTCTGTGTTATGTGTGTTCTGGGCTTGACTGACAAGTGGTGAGGGTGTCTCCAAGGGTCCGTCCGTCGTGCCATGGAGGCATCTGCGTATTCGAGCTTTGACAACTCCAGCATCTTCTGTTCTACCCGAACTCTCACTCTCATACCCAGTGGTGTTTTCCAAGAATATGTTTTCTCGCCCATCTGCACTTGTATGTCCCTCGTGGTCGTTGTGATGCGCGAGCTTGGATTCCTCGACATTGTCCTGATCTGCAATCGATGCTGCCTCTCGTATCCCCTTGAGCCGTGCCGTAAACCGTTCAAATACTTTGATTCTTCTCTCTGCGCTTTCAGCCCTTTCCCTCCACATCTGTGCCTCTCGCTTCGCTTCTCGTAGTTGTTGACTCAATGTGCCTATATCTGCATCCTCTTGTACCTCAAGTTGCCTCCTCAGGTGCATTGTTTCTTCCGTCTTGAGGTCTAGCTGTCGTTGCAGACTCCGTATTTGTGTATGAAGAGTAGTCGTGCTACCGGGACGCGGTATAGGGGTTGAAGTGCTCTGAGGGATCGTTGAAGAATCAAGTTCGTGCATGTTGGATGTGGAAGAAGAGGGCCGCACAAAGTTGAGATGTTGAGCGATAGGAGGTTGTTTGGGATGAGGAATCATGGTCCCCAGACTCATGGGATTTTGTAGTGACGCCTCTGTGCCCTTTTCTCCCGGAACCGGTTTCCTTGGCGGGACTATTTGTCGTTGTGCCAGTATGTGCGGTCGTTCATGAGAGCTTTGCGACTGTTTTCGTTCCATATCTGCCCGCCGAAGTTCCACAGCTTTCATTGCCGCCTCTTCTCTAATAGAAGCTCGTAAATCCTGTTCAGGAGCTTCAGAACCTAGTGCGTTTGAGCTTGTTGAGAGGTTGCGAGAATGAAGCTGGTTCTGGCTTGAAATCGAGTCGTTCCGTTGACTGTGTCGCCGCGAAGTCGAGGCTGGTCTTACAGAATATATGTTTTTGGCAGGCAACTGCTGAGAAAAGTGCGAGATGAGACTCTGGGTTTTGCTCTCATTCCTTGGTTCTGCTGGCGATGTTTTCGTTGACTGCTCGCCGTTTTCAAACCTGGCAGCCATGGCCTTGACTCCTCCTTGTTTGTCCGTAGTTGGGGACAAATTCGGCTGCGTCAATGCTCTTTGTTTTCTCTTGGGTACTGAAAACCACGGAGCAGACGTTTCACGTTCAGGTTTGGCCTTTGGCGTCTCGGTTGGTAGAGACACAGCTCGACTGGACTGTGGTTGCTCAAACCCCGTGGCATCATCTTGGAGAGCAGACCTGCCGCTAATATTATCAAGCTTCTGCCCCTCAGCACCTTGATTCTGATCTGCAGCGATACTGCTTCGTTCTTTGACTTTGGGTGACCCTCCTGATGTACCAGTAGAGACTTGCTATGTCCCTACGTGGTTTTTAGGAGAAGACAGTCCCATTGAACTGCCCTCTCCAGAAAGACCCAGGGGTATCCACATAGGTGCATAGAACTGTCTTGGTGTTGTAGAAGCAGAATTGGACTCCAACAACTCGTGGTTGGGTGCTGCTCTCTGATGTTCCGTAGATTTTCCACTGACAACGTACTCACTACTCTGTCTGGGTTCCTCTACATCAATATGCGAAGGCTGACTAGGAGAATTGGAGTTCATGTCAAGGGTGGACATCTGTAGTTTCTGCTTGGCACCATTCTCAGGAGACAAGTTGTGCTGGTCTGAAGAATCCAGCTCTCTTAGCTCGTCAAAATGGGCTTGCAGAGCTGCCTCCAATGCTTCTTGCTCAGATGGGAACTCTAGGTGCGTAGATGGAGAGTCCGAGATGTCTGTTGAAATTCCTAATGACTTGACTCCCGGCTCCAACCATTCAACCGCAATGGATCGCCGAGGTATCTTGTGCAAGTTTTCCTTTCCGAGGTGTTTCTTGCGAATCGCACCCTTGCGCTCAATCGACATGATCTCATTCGTAGCTGACACCCTCGGCGTGTCTTGGCTCATCGGTTCGTCGGTACTGGATTGCTGCAAAGGGGTTATCGTCCCTTGTTTCGAAGATGTTCGAGGAGGAACATCTTCTTCGGAAACACGTGGACTGTTTCGATATCTGGTGTCTTTGGCTCCTGTAGCTGGAGCAGGGGTTGGGATGGTAGAATCAATCACTGTCATGTCATTAGTGTCTTCCAATTCCACGTTATTTGGCGTCTCTGGCAGCCTATCATGCTGATCAGGCACTTGAACTTGGCTCTCGCTCGTGTCGCTGCGTCTCATTTGGCTCGAGGTATCATGGAAGGATTCATCATCAGGGGTGTTCTCCTCGACTGTTGGACTCAAGATACCAACACTGGGCCTTATCCCAAGCTTTTTGGATGTTGATCTTCTGCGATTTCGTGACCGAGACCGCGACCGTTTTCTTGATATACCTAGCGTTGGCGTATTCGGCTCTGGGCTGCTTGTTCTCGCAACATCGTTCCCCCGTTGGCTACCACGCCATTCCCGCTCCCATCCTTTGGGTTTCTTTATGACAAAGTTTTCTAGTTCAGCCTTTTCTAGGGAGTCGCTCGGAGGGCTAGTAGAGCGTGGCTCATACCGCCGATTGATGCCCAGAGATTTCATTTGCCGCACGACATCCCGCCAGTTGATCAGAAGCATCTCTGTGATGCTGTTTGCGATGAGAATTTTGTCCATGGTAGGGGGATCTGAAATGTTGTTCTCGAGCGTCTTCCTTCTGTGTCGATCTTGTCGCGACTTTGGAGATCTCAAGGGGAGTACCAACATTCCGGATTTTGGTGTGGCCAGCTTCATAGAATACAGACCAAGCAGGTCACCCAAGAGAAGAGGGCCGAATACAATGCCTAAAGCGCTGTAGCCCATCAGGTCCCCAGTTGGCAGCGGCCGTCCTTCCTCATCTTCTCTGGGAGTAATTTCTGCCACTCGCCCAATCAGGCTGAGAAGACCAAAGACGGCACAGATTAGTTCCCTGCGAAACTGTGACTCCACGGTAGCTATAGCCAAGGCGATGAGTCGAGCTCGTACCTTGGTCTGTTTGGTACGTGGGAACTCGGGAGCACCTTGGAGCTGAGAGTGTATTGCCACCAAGGCATCAAAAAGGGATAAAGATCCCAGTATGCCGCCAGGTATAACTGAGAGAAGTCGCTTGAAGGTTGACGCAACGTCGTGCACGGAAGCCTGGACGTGCATCGGCAGGTTTGCACATCGAACAGTGCCCGTAATGTCTACATTGGCGTGTTCGGTGGAGCAATAGTAGTCAAAAAGCATGTTGACCACTCTTATAGACCCTGGTATACGAAAGATGCCTCGAGTTGTGACATGCTGAGCGATGTAGTGCGCCGTAGCTCGGAGACATGTTGGCAGGATGAGTGCAGCTGGTGCGTGTTCGGCAGGGAGGTAGAACACACTCTTTCCGCTTATTCGCACCATGGACTGGAGGTCGAGTACCTTTGGAGTTTCTCGTCGGTGATGTACCAAGTTGTGGGCAAGATCCGAGACACTGCGCTTGTGACGAGGCGCCTGACAAGTCGTTGGTTTCACGTCTGGTGGTGGTTGACTGGAGGAAGACCGCAGGATCCGATAGAGCCATCCTTGCTTGCGAGGACTACCAAGTCCATTTCCCTGGAGTTGTTAGAGGCCATTCTATTGGGAGAACGATGATACTTGCAGTATGTCTAAAGTCAAAGTCGTCAATTACCAAAATCCGCACTCCGTTCTGCAATCGTCAGTCCGTCTGAAGGTCGTTCGTTAAGAGTATCCCACCTTCTTTGCCAGGCGGTTGTATTCCTGAACAAACGCTGCCCGATCCTCCAACTCATCAGTATCGCTCAAAATGCCATGTTCACCGCTGCTTGTCGTCCACGTTCTGCTAGTATGTACAGGCCGATGCTCTGTTATATGCCGTACCGTAGCCTGAAGAGACAAGTTGCTTCTGGATGGCAACAATCGTTGCTGGGGGATGCTCTCTGGCGCGGAATAATGGCCCAGAGATGCTGGGGGAAGGTGATGATCCATCGGCATCAAAGCCTTGATGAGGGTGTGGTTAATTCTGCTTTGACGGTGCGCATCCGGCAAATAAAATATCGTACAAAAGAGGCTGCTCAAGAAGCAGATTGTAATGGTGTTGTGATAAATCTTCACGTGTCACAGCGGCGTCGTGGATATTGAAACAATGGTGACTTCATTGCGAATGAGACGGAAGGAGCTGACGACAATGCCTGAGAGAAATGAAGAAGGAGGTATTGAGGCAGTGTAGACGCAACGGGGCAGGAGTGCAAATAACTGTGATGGGGCTTATATCAGTGATTGCCAGTGCCAAATAATGCCAGAGAGCAGAGATAATAGACCACGAGACAGAAATACCGGTGATAAAATCTGCGTGACGAGACACGGGCAGGATTATTTGTATACGATAAAGGTTGATCAAATCAGTTCTAAATAGCCGTGGTACTAACAGCATTGGCAAACACCAGGTGGGAGATGGTTGTGATATAACACTGTAGATATAACAGACGCCAATGTCGTCACGATGCAGCACAACAGCAGCAAGCTTGACCTCTGTCATCATGTCAACTGAGACCTGACCAATCCCGCACAATCAGAGGCAGCCACCCGGTTCCCGAAGCCGAGGAAAACCGTCCGTCTGTGATACGTTTGGAGAAGCCATCTCAGCATCGTCGCATGCGACAAGCCGTGACATGCGATTGCCAACGGTCTATAACAAAAGATACAGTATGCAACACATTGGTAGTCCTTGCGCAGAAATTCCCCTTTGCGCCTGTTTATATACTTGCCACCCTATCCGGCGCCTGTCTCGAGAAAACCTCCCTGGTCGTAGATGGCATGCAGTCATTATAGGCCTTATAAGATTCTCGGCGGAGCGTCATGAAACAAGCCCTCAAGGCCAGTTGGTCGTATCCTCCACTCCGTACAATAAGACGTACTTGAGAATGTCTGAAAGCGACATGACACCCTTGAGCTTGTTATCGTCGTCAACCACGATCAGGCGGTGCACCCTGCTCTTCCGGATTGTGTCAAAAATGGAGTCGAGTCGGTCGCCTTCATTGCATGTGTAGATTCCGGGGCTCTCGTCGGGTCTCTTGCACAGCGCCTCGCCCACAGACCCGTCCAGGTCTTCGTAGGCACCGCCTTTGATACAAGGGATGACATCCACCGCTTCGAACACGTTGAGAACTCGGCCATGTGAATCGATAATCGGAACACAGCTGATGTTGTGTTTGACCATGAGATGGACGACGTCGAGCACAGAGCTGTTCATGTGAGCAGTAGCAATGCCCGAATACGTGCCCAGACCGATATCCCGGACAGTCTTTTTCAGCAATACTGTGTTGTGTTCGTTGTTGACAGCAATAAATTTCAGGATACGATATTGAGTGATGACTGAAACGACCATTTCCTTATTTGTCTCGCTATCGACGTCGACAAGAGGGATTCGTCTGGCGCGTGTCTTGAGCATGCGACGGCAGGCCTCGTACAGTGGCTTCGATGGATGGACCGATACTGTCTCGATGGGTATTGCGCCGATTGCCTTTTCGATGCCTGACCATTGTTAGCGATGCATGCGCCGCATCAACTGAATTCGGACCAACCTCGCAGGCTACTGAGACGGAACTGGTCGAGTTTGCTGAACTCATCGGGAAACTGGCAGTAATACTGGATTACGTTGATAAAGTCGGTGCTCGTGAGGATACCGGCAAAGCGAGAGGTTTTTGAATCCCATAGAGGAGCCGATACGATTGCTGCGGCGAGCGTTTAGTACTGGTAGTCAAATTTAGAATTATCGGGTGACGCACAGTTCTGGGTTAGGATGTTGATGGCCTTTTTAATAAGGAGATCCGTATCGAGGACGATGAGACGGAACGAAAGAGGCAGAACATCGTAGCTTGTGCGGACTTTGAGAAAGTCGCGGATGGCATTCTATCGACGTGGGAATCAGTTCAGCTCATCGACGTGCAACAGTCGTCCGTCGTCGGATGCGCGCGTGCCCCACGTCCGAAGTTGGGTACGGACAGACGGAGGATGCGACGATGCGAGACCTTCCAAAGGGAGACGAGAGGGAAATAAGCACATACCAGACCCTGCAACTGATCTTTGTCGAGCGGACTGAGAGGCTTTGGCTCGGCGGGTGCCATTGCGCTCCGGTTGGAAGTCCTTCGTCGGAGGTAGGATGACGGAGCGACAAATTGAGGGACATGGCCATGACCAACGGTTGTGGTGGAGGGGCCAGTGGAGGTTGATGCAGACCGTCCGCGTGGAGTGATCAAAGCCGGCCCAGCTCCAGCTCCGGGTCCAACATCAGCGGCCGGGGCTTCTGTGCCTGTGCCTGTGCCTGCGCTTGCGCTTGGGGGAGCTGAGATTATGGTCGAAGCGCCCTCAGCTGTCGTGCCAGGCGCTGTAGCACTGGGGGCATAGGCATCAGCTTCGACGCGGGGCAGCTCACCTACAGCATCGTCACCCTCAGTTGGAGGCTCTTGGGGCTGGGCCTCGGTTTGAGCTTTAATCCATGACTGGACGTGGGCCTTCGCGGGGTCATCAGCTTGAGCTTCCTCTGCCACTTCAAGATGGCCTTGGCATCCCTGAGGTTCGCTGGGTAAATCGATGTCTGCCGGTGCTTTTGCCTCTGCCTCAACGGGCTGGTCCCCTCGCACGGGTTCGGATTCTGAATTTCCCTCCATTCCAACCAAGCCCTGTCTCTTGGTGTTGCACAATTGCGGTAGCAAGTCGTTCGAGTCGCGAATTTCTTTGATGGTCTGATCAGGTCGGAGAATGCACTGCTGTAGGCTTGTCGAGGGCCAGGATAGACGAGACGAGCAATGGACTATGTCGCATCACTGCCTCAGGAAGATGTTGGCGTATGCTGGAGTGGCGTAGTGACGGCAGACAGGAGGCCTCGATAATAGTCCTGGATGAGTCAAAGACAGGAATATGGCAACGTTGACAACGATTCCATATTATTAAACGCGCAAATTGGTTTGGCGAAACTGGGAAGGGAATGTGGTCGGGTGGAAAAGACAACCCGTCTCGCACTTAATCGCCGGGCAATCGGTCGGCCGTTTACTTACCTCACCTGCTGTAATAAATGATAAGAGAGCCACCTACACAATATTTACCCAACAAAAGCCCAGCAATAGTGTTACTCCATACCTCTTAACCTTATGGCCAACTTCCAACATCTACGGATAATGGGGGCCCTGGCATACAGTACACTACGCAGGCGGAGAACGAGCGAGGGCGTCATGGGCGGATCGACGATGAACTTCGCGTCTTGGCATGGATAGACCGTTATCCTCTGAATTTCCGTGCTTAGGATTGGCCAGATCCATTGAGCCTTGAATGACTCTGCTTGATGTTCTACATGGTATGTGACGGTCCATTATCCAGTGTTATCCAGAACTGGGTTTCATCGTTGATATCTCACCACCATCTTCAAAATCCCGCAACCCTTCTCATCTGAGTTTATGTGTACTATCGGGGACTTGAGACGAGACATTGGTACCCAGAGGACATTGCTAATTCGATCAATCTTGTCTCACATTTGCATCTCATTTATCATAAAACTTTATTCTCCATCCTGATTCGTTGGTGGTGACTGAGATAACCCAAATGAACTGCCCATCTGTGTCACTATGCTCATTCCAAGGGTCCATCTGTTGAGACAGCATTAGATGGGTATGAGAGATTCACCAGCCTATTAAAATGTCATCAAGCTGTTTATACAGCAGCGACTTTAGTCATCTCGTTGACCCTTGTCCACGTCAATGTCCGAATTTCAACGTCGTTGTAGGGTAGATCGGGGACTACTGTAGCTGTCCTTGGTGCAGCATCTAATATCTATGGAACAGAGATTAGTTAAGAAAGCATATAAGTAATATGCTTGGCTCAAGGTCAGACTCATGAGATGAAATATCGGTCGACTTTTTGGCGAAGCATATCCACAGAAAAGGTGTCTCGGTGGTTGACACTTCCTAGACCTTGACTTGCCGCTACGAAATGAAGACTCTTAACTGATACCAAAGGGATTGTGGTGACTCAGAATCTAGGGCTTCAATCTTCACATAAGGACAGGGAGACTCCGAAACTGCAACAAGATGAGCTCGAGCTCAATGTAAATGTCCATCACATGTAAGTGGTGCAGGATGTTGACCGTACATTGAACTGCTCTTACCGCACAAATACTTAACCAATAGCATCAAGGCCAAGACCAGTCTGTTGAACTGTTCTCCCCGCAGCATCATGCAGCCAGGGTCTAGTACTCCATAGTTGATTCAAGAAATTCGAAAATGAGGCGTTTGGAATTATACACAAAAATGTATGGCTAGTAAAGACAGCTTTTTGATGGTCCTAGCTCCTCAAACTCCACACCAGCGTGAGGAGGCGGTCCACTGTAACAGCTGTCTCCAGCACTAGGACGCACTAGAGCATCAAAACAACAGCGCATGTCTCCGCCATCCGATAGCGTCCATGTCCCTGCGGCGCATAACCTCGAGTGCAGGTGAGGTCACTTATCACACGGGACCTTGGAATCCCCTGCATATACCTGATAAGCCGAGGACCAAATGCGGCTTCAAATGTTCCCTTAAAGTAACTCCTGTCAGTTCATCCCGTTCCTGCCCGTGCCCTCGACTTCAGGGTACCTTAGCTCAGAGCTCAGGCTGGCCCATCTTGGAGCTCTTGCAGGTCCAGCCTGTCTGTCTGCGGCGCCTGCCTTGCTTCCTTCTGGCGCGCGTCCACGTCTTCAATCTCCATTCTTTCCCTCGCCAACCAACTGTGAGGCCAGGATCAACTCCCCCTCGGATTCATCTCTCGCCTTTCCATCCGCCGCCTAATTTTCTCTTCTTCATCTCGCGCCCTCGCTGCCTTGACACTATCTTCGTGCCATTAATTGGCCTTGTTCTTTGTCTCCTTGTTGTTGGTCATTCCACCTGGGACCCTTCCCCATACCGCTTCGACCGACAACCGAGTCACCGATAATTGTAATTCTTCCGGATCCCTGTTGGTGACGCTATTTTCGACAACTAGCTTCGTCAACAACAACCAAACCTTGACCGATTCTACATCACACTTCGAGTGTTGACAGTCACTCACGCCGTTACCGTTGGCCAGAGACAATAAGCGACTTCCAATACTCAAAGCTTTGTGCTCTTTGTTACGGCCATGGGTATCTGCAGCTCTTCGTGCTGCGGAGGTATGCACATGCTTCATCATGTTCGTGAGCTGGGTCTGACAACGATGTTTAGGGCGATCCCGCGATGGCTTGTACGAACCCGTCCTCGCCGACAGCGAGCGAGAGGCTGTAGCCGACCTTCTCCAGTACCTCGAAAACGTACATGGCCCTCTGCCGTCTTCATAGCATTGTACTGACTTGATGGTAGCGCGGTGAAACCGACTTCTTTTCTGGCGAACCGCTCCGTGCTTTGAGCACCTTGGTCTTTTCGGAAAACATCGATCTCCAACGAAGTGCTAGTTTGACTTTTGCCGAGATCACTGAACGAGGTACGAGGGTCTTCGGCCGATGCCGTGATCTTTGACCTGTGCTAGTTGTCAGTGTACTAATGTTTATTTAGATGTCCGAGAGGTTGATCGCGACACGCTTGAACCCATCCTGTTTCTTCTTCAAAGTCCCGATATTGAGGTCCAGCGAGCAGCCAGTGCCGCACTCGGAAACCTGGCTGTTGACAGTATGTTTCCCGAATCCACCGACTTGCGGTGACTGACATGTTTTAGCCGAGAACAAGGTACTCATTGTGCAACTTGGTGGTTTAACACCTTTGATCCGCCAGATGATGTCTCCCAACGTCGAGGTTCAGTGCAATGCTGTGGGATGTATCACGAACCTGGCCACGCACGAGGAGAACAAGGCCAAGATTGCTCGCTCCGGAGCTCTGGGCCCTCTGACAAGACTGGCCAAGTCTCGGGACATGCGAGTTCAGCGGAATGCTACGGGCGCTCTTCTCAACATGACACATTCTGGTATGTTGTATGTGCCGGGGTAGTGGTTAATGCTAATGAACGTAGATGAAAACCGACAGCAGCTGGTCAACGCCGGAGCTATTCCTGTCCTTGTTCAACTCCTTTCTTCTCCAGACGTTGACGTTCAGTACTACTGTACTACAGCTCTCAGCAATATTGCAGTAGACGCAAGTAACCGACGAAAGCTGGCTCAAAGTGAACCCAAGCTGGTTCAATCTCTGGTTAACCTTATGGATTCAACTTCACCCAAAGTTCAGTGTCAGGCCGCTCTCGCGCTGCGCAACCTCGCCTCGGACGAAAAGTACCAGCTCGATATCGTACGAGCCAATGGCCTACACCCACTTCTCCGCCTTCTCCAGTCCTCTTACCTGCCGCTTATCCTCTCTGCTGTCGCCTGTATACGGAATATCTCTATTCATCCGCTCAACGAATCACCTATTATCGAAACTAACTTCCTCAAGCCACTCGTCGACCTCCTTGGATCAACTGACAATGAAGAGATCCAGTGCCACGCCATCTCAACTCTTCGAAACTTGGCCGCCAGTTCTGATCGCAACAAGGCATTGGTATTGGATGCTGGCGCCGTGCAAAAGTGCAAGCAGCTGGTTCTTGATGTTCCCATTACTGTCCAATCAGAGATGACTGCGGCTATTGCAGTCCTTGCCCTGAGTGACGATCTCAAGTCCCATCTATTGAACCTTGGTGTCTGTGGTGTTTTGATTCCTCTTACTCACTCCCCAAGCATCGAGGTCCAGGGCAACAGCGCCGCTGCCTTGGGCAATCTCTCCTCTAAAGGTAAACTAACCCGTTCACCTCCCTGAATTATGCTAACGAAAACAGTGGGCGATTACTCGATCTTTGTGCAAAACTGGACGGAACCTCAAGGCGGAATTCACGGATACCTCTGCCGATTCCTGCAGTCCGGAGATGCGACATTCCAGCATATTGCTGTCTGGACCCTCTTGCAGTTGTTTGAGTCAGAGGACAAGACTCTCATTGGACTGATTGGAAAGGCGGAGGACATTATCGAGCATATCCGAAGCATTGCGAACCGACAAATCGAACCCGACAACGAGTTCGAGGACGAAGATGAGGGCGAGGTCGTCAACCTGGCCCAACGTTGTCTTGAGCTGCTCGGACAGAGCATGTCCAAGGCTCACATCGAGGGCTAAGCTCGTAGTATGGTAAGCGCCTTTGATAGCGCCTACGAATACTCTTTTTATCTCAAAAGCGAAAGCGTTTAGGTATGGGTGCTCTGGTGAAACGGAACGGTGTTGGTGGCGTCATGTACCATTTCCAAGAATGATGTTTGGTTCTTCAGGGGGCGGTTTGTTTCTTACACGGCTTGCATTGCCCATTCTGGGCTTGTTTTAACACTTCTTTACTCACCACTTACGATATGGTGTTGGACGGGCGGTGTGTACGAAAGTGACGCTCTACGACGTGCTGTATCGAAGAAGGGGTATTCTTTTCATTTTGTTTTGACGAAGCATATGTGGCGGATATGTATCCCTAGATGACTTGTGGACGGGAGACAGTTGAATTTGAGGGGGCGGGAGCAGATGTAATTAGACGACGAGACCAGTTTCAATACCCGACAAGAAGTATACATATACAGAAAGTGCCTCAGCATAGGCAGTCAGTCTAGCTCGTCGACATTGGTCAATCCACTCTTGATCCATTTACGTTCATTCCAGGGCAGAATCTTGGCAATGGTGGTGCCAGAGATGAGGGCAAGTGGTAAAGGTCCGAAATGGCGTGAATCTCGTGAGGCGGGAAGATTATCCCCAGAAATCCAACAATGACCCTCGGGTATCTGAAGAGTCAGCGCGTTCATGGTGAATAAGGGATCTTGTTACCTGAATCATCAACTCCTCACCTGGTTCGCCAGGTGTTCCAACAGAAACGTAGTCCCCTGGCATGCCAGTCACCCGCTTCACTCCCCACTGGTTGGTGAAGACGGGGATGCGGTAGACAACGAGATCGCCGACAGAGACACCACGACCATAGCGGCGCGTATGATCACACAAGATCCAATCCCCATCAACGGTAAATGTGGGAAGCATAGAAGGGCCTTGAGCTGGACTGATGGTGTAGCCATAGGTGAGACCGAGATGGACTAGACAGGCAGCCTTGACAAATGAGACTGTCGTGCGCACAGGATGGCGCGCAAAGTGGAACGAAGCCATTGAAGAGTGCCCCAGGGATCCGATCGGATAGAGATTATATCCGTAGTGAAGCCATGTATACCAGCATCAAGACAGCAACTGAGCTGGGGTTTCTTAAGGGTCTCGTGTGCTTGAGATCTGATTGGGTAGACGTCGCTCCAGGTCCGCAGTGACGTTTCTGCCAGAGCCAACCGCCCTAAGACATGGAGATGGAAGATCAGTAACTAACCTCCCACAGACACTGCAATTGCTGGCGATATACACTCTTTTACGGCTTGAACCAACACTCCTTACCTGCTACAGTGCCTTCGCCAAAATGAGCAGCTCTTCATGTCTGCAAAGCTCAGGTCGAGCTCTCTACCGGGTCTTTGTCCAACGCCATGAAGCTCTCCTCACCCGTCAATTTCCTACCGCACGAGCAACGCTGCCTTCGATTCGTCAAAACCGCTTTTTCTATGCGTCACCAATGCAACTGAAGTCCTTACGAAAAGCCCGCGAAGACCCCGAACCCATCGAGCCTGAGGAGGATGTCATCGATCGGCGCTACACTACCAAGGAGAACTTTATCAACTCGGGCCGCGACCGTCTCCCGCAGGATCATGAGATCAAAGACCCCAAGATCATGGTGCTCGACAATGGCAATTTTGACGGACCTTTGCCTACTCGCAACGTCATGAGCCGTCTCACCGAGTCCGAGTCCCTCCGCATGGTGAAGCCCTACATCCCCGCCGATCCAAAGAAAAACCAGCCGGCAGAATTTGCCATATGCAAGATAGTCAACAAGAAGGAAGAATTTGAGCGTCAACGCGAGCTTCGTGAGCGTCGCAGAGTTTCCAAACAGACATCCACAAAGACAAAAGAGCTCGACATGAGCTGGGGCATCAACGACAACGACTTGCAGACCAAGACGAAGCAGCTGACCGGGTTCCTCAGCAAGGGTATGAAGGTGGAGCTGGTGCTTGGGTACAAGAAGAAGGCGCAAAAGAGGGTGGGCGATGATACGGCAGAAGAGGTGCTTAAAAAGGTCAAGAAGGAAATCGAGAATGTTGGGGCGAGGGAGTATAAGCAGCAGGATGGAGAGGTGGGACGGACGTTGAGGATTTACCTTGAAGGAACTACTAGACAGGCAGCGTAGATGGTGGGTTGTAGAGGCAAAGTGTGTAAAAATGTATCATAGCATCTATATCTGGGTATCTCTGCCAGATGGCGAGTCTATGCCGAAATAGAAACAAAGTCATTCATCAGCCCGGTTGTCGTATCCCGGACCATATATCGAAAAACCATTTTAGACACCAAACTCCAGCCTGTCCCGATCTTTTCCCAGATGTTGTCCTTTACAAAATCTCATCACCGTCGTCATCCGTAGGTAGAGGCACCACCGCTGGAGTGACTGAAGCGTTCTCCGTACCAGGCGCCGTCAACGTCTCCTCATCCGCCCCGTCCATATTCTCATCCATCTCCCACCCGCGCTCAGCCTTCTTCACCTCCTCATCGCCGCTCTCCTGCGCGTCCTCAGCCTCCTCGGCAGCCTTGTTGATGTCGTCCCAGTTCTTGCTACGCTCCTGAATATTCTTTCCGCGGCCCTTGCTCTTCTCGACCTTGTTCTTTGTGCGCTCAACCACGGCCTCGGCCATCTCGAGACCCTTTTCGTGGCGTCGGCGGGCCTTGGCAGACATGTTTGCCTTGCGGCCACGCTTGGCCTTCTTTGTCACGCCGGCTGAGTGCTGTGCGGCCAGGACGGAGGGTCGGTGAGGGGCGTCGCGCGGAGGGGGCTTGACGTCTTTTAGGGACTTGTCTGTGTCGATGTCGATGTCTGTTGCGCGACGGGCAGCGCGGGAGTGGATTGAGGGTGCTGTTTATGTTAGACATGGATCTTAGACATGGAGGAAGAATGTACCCTTCTTTTTTGCCATTTTGACTGAATTGAAGTTGAGTTATGATGTTGAATCTGCAACTGCCGGCTTGGTGGGGTGGAAAATGGAATTTTTGATACCCACAGAGATAAGCTGACCGAGGCTGACCGAGCTCACCGAGACTAACGGTGGCTCGACGATAGGACATGCTTGACAAGGGATTAGGTACAGAGTATGTAGAGAAATAATCGAATTAATGGAGCCAAAATCCAACCAACTTAAATTTGAATCCAAGTTTATGATGCTTCCACGCTGTCGTGGTTACCTATAACGGCAGGCTGCTGGCTCCTGCCACTTGTGTCTCATCCTCTATGTCTTAGTCTCATACCTACCTCGTGCATCTACAGCATCACCCTTTCATCGTCCTATAGTCGGATACCCTTCAAACCATCAAACTTGACTCCTTATCAACAGGTAGAACCTACGCTATAACCATGCAAGCATTGATGCCTTAGAACCGATCAGTCTCAACCGTTCCTTGGCTAGGTCCGCACAGAAATACGAAGATGCGCCCCATCACCACCTGCGTTGTTGCAGGACTACATTATCTTATCCATCCCGCGAAACTGGTGAGTACAGACTACTCCCCATGTCATCTTGCGAAGTGCTAACACACCCAGGGATCAATCCACGAGACAATTAACCCGGATGCCATTATCCCAGTCACGCTACTCACTACTGAGGAGATCTTTGGAGATGTTGACCAACTACTGAAAGGGTTCGACTCCTATGATGACGTGTTTGTTCCAGAATTCGGGTCTGTTCTTGTCGAGAAGTCTGGACAAAACGCGAGTCGTATCCTGGGTATACGAACGGTCTACCACATGAACATTGACGAATTTGTACCTCTGGGTACTTTTGGTCAATTGCCGTCTGGTCCCTACTTTCTCCATGGTCCGAACCTTTACCAGGCCTGGAGAATGTACGAGGACAATCTTGGGGCATTCACTGTTGGTCTCATTCCTGATGACCTCAACACGCCGAATGAGTATGTTACCTCCTGTAACCTTCACTCCGCTAACAGTTTCAGGTTTCAACCTATTCGAGGTCCACTAAACGCAGTACCTGTTCCATCAAGATTCTATTTCCCTCATCCTTCTATCCGAAGACCTTTGTCTGGCTTCCGCATAGCTATAAGTAACAACATACCCTTAAAGGGCACTCGCGACACCCCTTTCAGCCGAGTTAACGGTGCAGCCCAATCGATCAACGATTCACCTTCAGATAAAACGGCCGATTATGTTCGGAAACTTCTCAACAAAGGAGCTGTCATTGTTGGCAAGACGAAGACGCCTCAGTTTGGTACAGGTGCAGAATGGGTTGACCAGCAAGCGCCTTGGAGCGCAAGAGGCGATGGCTACAACAGCATGAAGGGTGGTTCGATTGGTGCTGCCGCTGCCTCAGCTGGATATGAGTGGCTGGATCAAAGTGTTGGAATTGATGGTAAGTCGATCTTGTTAGATGAGTTTTAACTGACCGTCCCAGCTGGGGAAGTTATATCCGAACGTGGTATTTATTCGTTCACCCCGACCAGTGGAAAAATACCTATTCAAGACACATTTACATTCTCCGAGTGAGTACTTCCATTTGTTACCGGATTGCACTGACAATACTAGATTCGACAGAATCAGGCTTTTTGACAGGAGTCTGGTTGGATCGCTTCGTTTCACCAAAGCATTTTTTCGGACCATGGGCGAAACAAATATACTCCCAATAAGCAGGGTTCTTGTTGCCACCGACTTACTGTCCGATGGCATGGAAGAAAACAAGCTTATTGTCGACTTTGTGTCGATTTTGAAACATCATTTGGGCGTGAAAGCTGAATACATTGACATTGGAAAGATCTGGGACGAGAACCCCCCATACAACGTCGAGGGGAAGCTGCGAGAATTTATGCATTTGGTAAGTTTGCAGAACAAGAAGGGGCACGGCTGACGCATCAAGGTACACTTCCGGTTATGGGGTTACACTTACAACAAAAAGTTGAACACGGCTATAGATCAGTACCGGCAGAAGTTTGATAGGAAGCCATTCATCGAGGCTACGCCACAATTCTTTCAGTTTGTTTGTTCACCAGTTTGATGAGCGCTATTGACTTGAAGCTAGAAAGGAATGCGAGCCTATTACGGAGGCGCAATGGTGTGATGCAGATAAGCGGTCCCTGATATTTCAACAGTGGTTCGACCGAAGCATCATGACCATCGTCCCTCGACCCAATGAGGAGGGAGACACCATCTTGATCATGCCGTATGGAAATTCTCCCGAAGTCGGGCATCGGGACGAGGCCGTGGCGTATGTGCATTACTTTTGTAACGTGATAGCAGACTTGGCTGACAAGCACATCAGTCCACCAACCATTCATAAAGATATCCATGCTGATACAATACCGGCGATATTGGGGGCACCGGTTTTGTCATTTCCTTGTAAGTCAACACCTTCCTGTAGATATGTGCGTCTGACGGTTTGTGGCAGTTATGCAAACGCCTTATTACTCTCGGATTACCGAAAGACAAGAGTATCAGCCGCTCAGCATCTCAGTAATGGGTGCCCAAGGCGACGACATTAAGATTTTCCACACAATTACACAGGCCCTGCAGAAAGCTGGTAGAGAAACACGGGTGGAAATTGGAAGACACGTATTCCCAGTACACGGCTCGGGTGATGGGAACAATGGTCATCCGTCTCAAGAGCTACCAACCGATTTGTCTGGCTCGAACGAGTTGTGAGACCTGCTTGGAGGTGTCTCAACTGGCTACCCTCCCCCAAAGTCACACCACCTGTACAGCTTGCCACGGCGCAGTTATTGTAGGATATGACCTTAGAAGTACAGTTTTGGGAGTCTAGATTCCCCCACACAAATTGACATGCATCCCCATAGGCACTCCCCTGTGGATCGTCGTGCAGCTTGGGGCCCCGTATACCCCGGATGAAGCGATAAAGTTGGCGGCAATTTGCGAATCCCGGCACCGGCTTATGCACGACGTTCCTGATATTTCTATGCAGTTTGAACCTATTTGACTGTTTGGTCTATAACATCAAAGATTGTACAAGCTGACATTGAATTTTAGGGGCGTTTCTCTCAGGTCTTGCAATTCGTTGGTTTGGCGCAATTCGACTTGGTGGAATTCAACTCAAATGCAGCATTGAAGGACATGCCCGGGGTACTCATCCGGCTTAGAACCGTGTATCGACAGGGATCTGCCGTCAACAAGTGATGGACCGGAAACCGGGCCCCGGTCTGTGTTGGCAATCGTGGGGGATGAGTGGGTGATGCGGCTGAGTCTTGTTATCGATCGCTCCACCACTTCGATGTATCACATTTGTTGATCAGGCACAAGTCGCGGGCAGTCACTGTCTAGCCTGAGTTGACCGGGTCTCATCTATCTTTACTACATCTTCCTTATAAGACCCAGCAGCCCTCAACATGGCGGAACCGACTAATACACCGGTGCCGGCTTCTACACCACGAGCTACATCTCCTGCTCCTCCTTTGCCTGTCTTATCTTATCCCGGATCTCCTTCTGTCCCGACCAAGCTATCTATGGCGTTGTCAAAGCCTCGGGTTCTTCATATTGGAGACCCTATCAAATACAATCCAGAGACTTATATCCGCTTCAGTATCCAGTGTGAGATTCTCAGGCCCTCAACCGAAGAGCGCCAGCGGCCAGAGTTTATCAAGGCCCTCAAGGAACGACGATGGGGTGAATTTGATGCCATCTTCCGCCCATTTTGGGGAACCGGAGGTGAAATGGGGAAGTGGGATGACGAGTTGATTAGCCTGTTGCCAGAGAGCGTCAAGGTGTTTGCAAGTGCAGGCGCTGGCTTTGACTGGGCTGACACGAAGCTGTTGGGTGAACGAGGTGAGTGAGATCAGGCCAAGTGCTGAACAAGACTGATACTTGAAAGGGATCGTTTACTGCAACTCGGGTTTAGCAGCAGCTGAAGCAGTAGCCGACTTTGCCATTGTCGGCGTCATCTCTACTTTTCGTGTTCTCCCATGGTGCATCTCATCCGCCCTATCCGGAGACGAGGCTATCTTCAGCACCAACCATCGGGACGCGACTATGCAGTCCTTTAACCTTCGAGACCAGGCGCTTGGACTCATCGGGTTCGGCAACATTGGCCAGCAGATTGCCGCTCGGGCCCGTCATGGCTTCGGCATGGACATCCACTACTACGATGTCCTCCCTAAGCCTGCTACCGTTGTTGCTCCTCTACGAGCTACTCATCACGAGACACTCGAGAGTCTTTTAGCCCGCTGCGATTGTGTCGTTCTGTGCACGCCCGCTGGTGACGGCACACTGATCAACGCAACTACACTACCGCTCTTCAAACGAGGCTCACGTTTTGTCAACATTGCTCGTGGGAGCCTGGTAGACGAGGATGCACTGGTTGCAGCCCTGAACGACGGTCGACTGTCCAACGCAGCACTCGATGTCCATGCGAAGGAGCCAGCAATTCATCCTGAGCTTCTGGAGCTTGCTAAGCAGGGTCGTGTGCTGCTGACGTGCCACAACGCTGGTGGAACTGTCGACACGCACAAAGGCTTTGAGGAGCTGAGCATGCGAAACATCATGGCAATGCTCAGTGGAGGGGAGACTATCACTCCCGTGAATCTGCAGTATCTCAAGAAGTAGGGTATCCGAGGGAGGCGTAGAAAGGCGTTTGGGCATGGAACGGACAGGAAAGGACATTGAATGCATGGTAGTAAAATAGACATTAACATGGATGGTATAAACTTCATAAAGCATAGCCAATTATACACCAACTCCGGCTCAAACAATACTCGTATCCAACGCCTACCCAATATTACAGTATGGCACAACCTACTCCTTGGGCTTCTTTCTCACTAGACCCGCAGAGAGCACATTTACACTTTGATCCTTGGACTCCTCCTTGGGCTCCTCCTTTTGCTTCTTCTTGACCAGGCCCGCCCCAAGGACATTAACCTTGCTCTGGGCCTGGTCAGTCGTCGAATCAGTGCGTTTCCTCTTGACCAGTCCAGACAGGTTATTGACGCCCTTTTCACCGTCTGAAGCTGTGGGAACAGACACCTCGCGTGTTCCCGTCACCACAACACCCCATCTGCCACCACCTCCACCTTCGCTCAGCCAGCGGCGCGTACTACCCACCGCCTTGTTGAGCGTGGCAAAGTCAAGGTGCAAAAGAAGCTCCACGATGCGCTTGTAGGTGGCTTCGTCGACAATCTTTTCACCGCGGCCCTGGGGCGCCCACGAGTAGTATGCCGTGTTGGCGGGACGATCGAGGAGGTAGTTGTGCTTTGCCCGCTTGACCTGTGGTTTGCGGGCGATAATGGGACCCTTGAGTGTCTTCTTCTTCCTTTTGGTCTTTGTCTTTGATTCTGCTTTGGTCTTGGAGGGGAATAGTTTCCTGGGCGTTGTATTTGGTGTTATTTGGACAATGCGCTGTGCCTTTGGTGTTTCTGGCTGTGTGACCGTTGATTGTGACGAGTCGTTTGACTTGGTCGCGGGAGATTCCTCTTGGTCGTCAAACACAAGCCAGATGAAGCCTGTCATGCGACCGCTCGAGCACTCTTGGCGATATGCCATCATCTCCCAGAACATGTCGAGGGTCTTGACGCTCTTCCAGCTTCCAGTCGTCTTCATCGCTTGCGAACTTGCAGCCTCTTCGTCTAGCTCATCTCGGAAGCGCGACTTGGGATCGTCGGGGAAATGGGGGATTAGACATCGCGGCGGCACCCAGTCGAATTCGCGGTAGTAATGTGAGATGCGCTGAAGTGGATGTGTAAATTCCCAAGCGGAATCTGCCTTTCGGGGCGTAAGGGCTCGTGTCTCGTATGCTTCCAGACCGGGAACGACGATGTATCCTTTTGCGCTCTTCCAGAGTGCTTCTGTGGACTTTGGAGGAAGGCCGAGAAGGGGATCTACGACACGGCACCACCACTTGATGAGGCCACGGTCGTCGAGGACGTGTTTCCCGCCGTTGTGAACGCTGCCGGGGAAGAGATATTGGTCTTGTGCGCGGGCGAAGAGGTTGACGATGAATTGTATATCCTTTCTCCTGCGCTTCTCAACGAGGAACCCAACAAACGTGGCGCATATCTCACGGATCGGACTGGGCGTTCCTTTAGGGAGGTTAAGAAGGGTGAGATAGCCCGTCGAGTCGGCCTTTGAGACGAAGAGCGTGGTTGAGCGGGCGGTAGTATATATAAAGACCTCGAGACCAAGCACAAGAACCTGCTTCTTGGAGTCGTCGGAGGGTGCGTCGATGGTTACAGCGAGGAAGTGGTTCTCGCAGTATGTTCGCTCGGGACGCTCGTTTGGTGGCGGGGAGTAGAGGGGGTTGGTCTTTGTGGGAGGGGTTGAGATGTGGTGAATTGAAAAGCCGTGGCCTTGCGGGAGGACAGAGGCTAGACGCGAGCCTAGGCCATGATTGTCGGCCATGTTGAAGCTGTTGAAGAGAGAGGTTGATGATGCGAGGGCGTTTACTTTGGCCATGTAAGTTAGCGGTCGCTGGGGCAGCGGCGTGGGGCATGCAGGTAGATTTAGCGCTCCACAGGGGTCCAAGTAGCTTCAGGGGTCACTAACAGGCACACCTCACGCCATGGAATACTATCATGGTACTAATTGATTAGGGAGCTAGGTATATCATCCTCCCAAGTCTTCTACTTGTTCCCCAGGCCGGGGATGATCACTGCGCCAGCTTCCAATACTCATGCTCATAAACACTATATTCCATCTCGGTCCATCCGCAAAGCACACGAAATTATCAATCATCATCTCCACCAGCGGCGAGTACTTTGTGAGCATAGCCTCGGTCCCTCGGCCCTCGACAAGAGCCTGCAGCTCGTCAATCTCGGAGGGTTCGAGATACTTGATGAGATAGCTCTCGACCTCTGCGGGCGTCTTCCACCATTCGGGATTGTGTCCGTTTTCTATGAGCTCCTGCTTCATCTTCTTGCGCAGACTGGGCAGCACCGAGTCCCATATCAGCTTGTTTGACGGGTGCGGGAGGTCCACAAAGCCCCTGTGCTTGTACTCGAGCTTCATGAGCGTCAGAGAGAGGATGAACCTGCGGTCGCAGATGTCCTTGGAGTGATTGAACAGTCGGCCCATGCGGCCTGTGTCGGGCGCTGCAGGCTTGCCCAGCAGATTGAGCTTGTACGTCTCCCACAGGGACACGGTGTTTCGAACACATGCCCAGTACAGCGTCCCGGAAAAGGTGTAGAGGCCGTTTCCGAGATAGCTGTACACGTGTGGAGTGGTCTCGAATATACGGGCTAGGCGGTCCGTGTCTGTCCAGACTTGCTGCTCCAGACTCAGTTCAGGTGTAATATCTTGTTCGAGAGGCTGAGCATGCAGATGGATATCAGGGGACAGCAGACTAGAGAAGTGTGATAGTCTGGATGAGGCAATTTCTGCGGAATCTGTTGTCGATGACGAGTTGGAAGTAGTTGTCAAGGCACGACTATCATCGTCGTCCAGGCGAGCAATTGCTCTAGCTTCTGAGAGGGCATTCTCAAGTCCCTCATCTCGACGACCGCGTTCCAAAGCGAGCCTGTCTATTCTCTTGAGAGCATTCTTCAGCCTCTGATTCTCGTCCTGGAGAGTCTGGAACTTGGACGCATGACGCTTGCGATACTCGCGCTGGGCAACTCTGCTGCGCTCTCGCTTTGGCTGTTGGAGGTTGGGTTGGTTAGTCGAGTTGCATCGGCGTTTTTGGTAATCATCCGGGCAGAGGATCCACTTACGTCGGGGTTATCTCCGCTATTACCAGGAGGCGACATTGATAAATAACAAGCTTTCTGCTTTGCTTTGCTTGCTTTGTTATGGACGTAGACAAGAGGTTGAAGTTGCTGACAATTTGGATTAGAGATCGTCTGTGTTTAACGTTATGAGGCTGATGTTGGACCGTGGCTGGTGGGGCAAAGATGTGCCATTCGAAACCATCAACTGCGACATACGACGATGGGCCTCCACTCAGTAAATATGCTCATCAGGGGTGTATTAAGGGGTCTATGGGTGAGGAGGATAGATAGACAAGAACGAGAAAGCAAATTCATCCACCGTCAATAACCATCAACCGCAATGGCTCTCGCTGGTAAATCCCCTGTCAATATCATCCACCAAACCACGTACCCAGCTATATCACCTCTCCGTCCTGAGCTCTCAACCAAAGGAAAGAATGCTCTCATCACAGGAGGAGGTTCAGGTATTGGTGCCAGCATCGCAATGTCTTTTGCCCAGTCAGGTATCACCAACTTGGCTCTCCTAGGCCGTACAGAAAAGACACTCCTCGAGAACAAAGCCAATATCGAGAAGCAGTACCCAGAGACAAAAGTCTGGACTTGTACAGTCAACATTGTTGATGCTGAATCCACTCGCTCGGTGCTCGAAGCATATGCTGCTGCTATCAATGGCAAGATTGACATTCTCATCGCCAACGCAGGCCACGCGCCCAAGACGGAGCTCATTGCACTAACGGATCCTGACGAATGGTGGCTCAGTTATGAAATTAACATAAGAGGAAATTTCAATCTTCTACGAGCCTTTCACCCTCTCGCAGCCCCTGGAGCAACCGTCATCCACGTTACGTCCTGTGCCATATACAGTCCCTTCCTCCCAGGCTTCTCAGGCTATCGCGGGTCCAAACTGGCGGTCTACAAGGTCTTTGAGTACTACTCGCATGAAAACCCGGACAAGACGGTCATCCAGTTCCATCCCGGCATTGTTCTAGATACTGGTATCACCGCGGCGGTTTCGGATGTCATCAGAGAGCAGGGCATTGTAGGGGATGACATCTTGCTGCCGAGTGACTTTGCTGTCTGGGCTGCTAGTGACGAGGCCAAGTTTCTGAGTGGTCGGGTTGTTGAGTGTTTGTGGGATGTTGATGAGCTCAAGGCGATTAAGGATGAGATTGAGACGACTTGGGATAAGCTGGCTGTTAGCCTTGTGGTTTAGGGGTGATATGACAGCAATTAGGACTTTGGACAAGATTTGAGAATATATCTGAGGCTCTATTTCAAGCATACTGATAATTAAAGTGAGTCGAAGCCCAAATCTTTGAAGATATCTAGGAAATATATAGAGTTATCCAATCTACTCACTCCTTTCTCTATTGAACATCGCCATCATGACACCCATATGGTTCATGGAGTCGTAACGAAACTGGCCGAATCACTCACCCCTTATCATGCTATTCTTTTCCAACTCTTATAGCAAGGCCGTGCTTGATCACTGGTTACAAGGCCATACCCCTAACCCCCTGAAAGCTGCCGGCCGTTGCCAGCTGCCACCACCCACACTCGCACATTCTGGTCCAGAGGTATATAGACTCCGAGTAGCAATCATTATTCCAACAGGGTGGTCTAACCGTTAAACCTATTGATCACCTACCTAACGACTCGCGCTCGCAGCAGTCGGGTCGTCTCTGCAGCGATGCATCGAGCCTCTTCGTGACTCGCGTGATGAGGGTTTCTTTTTTGCATTTTTGTCAACCTGCGGCCCTTTTTTTAACTACAAGATAAATACAAAAACTGGTAATCATAACGTGTGAATTTAATGGTGTAATTATTTTGTTGTTATTTTACGTACAATATGGCGTTTGAATGCTCGTGAGGGTGAGGGTATTCCTATGATTGAGGCGCCAGGAGACTGTTACTGTGGAATGACGAGAGCTGTGGCGGCCGCTAGAGGCACAGCCAGCTGTGCCTCTAGACTTCAACCACGTGATCTTATAGGCACAGTAGCTGTGCCTCTAGATATCCTTATGTAAGCTTGATATGTGTAAGTGATATGTTATTGTGAGGCTATTTACATCCAATTTACTGTATTTCTAGCTATGTGATATATTAAAGATAGATAAACATAACTCACGCTTCCTCTTGTGCAGCAGATAATATACCAACACTGATATTAATATAATAAATTAAAATATGCTTCTAAATATATAACCTAAGTGTTCTTCGGCCCTTATAGTAACTATTCCTCTCGTATTAAGCATCTATAACATTTAAATAGTATAAATAGTTATTATAAACCCTAATAACCGCCGTTATCAGAACCCTCCTCCCTTTATTATTCAAACTGATAGTTCAGTAACGCCTATAATAGCTGCTCCTCCTATAAACTATATTCTATAGTCTATCCCTATTAATAGCCAAGCTATTCCTTAACGGCCGGCTCCTATAAATACTTATAACGATCCCTTTAACCTCCAGATAGACTTCTGGCTTATATATATAAGGCCCGGTAATACCACTAGTCAAGCTGCTTTATAGCAATAGAATCCTTAAGCTCTTATTGCTGCCTAGAACACTTTATACCTTCTATCGGGGCAACCAGTTAATATAATCTAACGGCCATATAGGTATTAGGTTAAGGGGGAATAATATATTAGCTATTAATATAATTAACTTTAGCACTATACTAAAGAGTAACTATAAGTAGATCTTAAGCCTTAATAGAACTATAATATACTTATTAACTATAATTAATACTATTATAGCTAGTAGCTTATAGTTTTTAATATTAATTGGCCTATCTTAACAGTAGGTATAACTACCTATTAGCCTATTATTTAGGCTCTTTAAAATATAGGGATATTAGTTATTTATATAAATTAAAATAGAAATATATAATAGGTTTAATAAAAAAGGTATTAACTTAAGGGTATAATATAGTTATTTATAACTTTACTTATTTAATAGTATAAAAAAATTAATAATTAATATAGAAATTATTATACCTTAAGGATAATT